>PVHY01022323.1:0-22578 GCA_004024945.1 Uropsilus gracilis
GAGTTATCTGACTGAAATCCAATTGAAAGCCATAAGTATAGCACTCAAGGTTATGGGGGTGAGTGTGTGACTGACTGTGCATCAGAGACACTGGGTTGCTGTTCACTTGGGGGACCCACCCTAAAGTGCTCATGAATTCCTCATCAGGGTCCTAGGGGTGGTGTGGCTGGCCATGGGGTAGTCCCCAGATGCTGTGTGCTGGGCAGAATGTCAGGATCCAGTGCGATAACACTTCTAATGAGAACACAGTGGCACTAAACAGCTAGATTTCCCTTTTCTAGAAGAAGGGGTGAATCCTTTCAGATTCTTCTGGGCTCAGGGCCAGTTGGGGTATTTGGAAAGAGAAGTTGCACTTCCAGTTGGTGAACTTCAGAGGGTTCTGTCTTTCTGTGACACATTCATTTCAGAAATTAAACCAGGAAACAGGGAGTGTGGAAGATGAGACATTCCAGCACTTCTCTCTGCATAAAATCGGTGAAGGAAACAGCATTGGATTCATCTCTCAAAGACATTTGGTTTTTGTAGAATTTAGCTAATTGTTGAGATCCGGATGCAGTGTACAAGAAAGGATGACGAGAGAGATTGCTTAATTACAACAGCTAAGGGTTGTCTAGAAGTATAGGCTAGACAACAAGTTTGTTCATAAAAGGAAAGTGGTAAATACCACTTTGTATTGTACAAAGCACAATTCATGAGGAATTTCACAGGAAGGCAAATGGCAAGGATGCAATAAAAATGGGTGACATATTGGTTTCTGTGAGGTAATTGAGGGCAGGGGGGTCACTCACAAATTGGCTGCTATTTTTTAAGGGATATTTTCTTAAGTAAACATTAAAAGAGTAGCAATATACCACTTTCCAAAGGTAATCATGTATGTTCTGTCACTAGTGTTTTGAGAGCAAATAAAATAGTGAAATGAAGTTTTCCTCATTTCACAGCATGAGTGCAGTCTGATCTGTAATAGCAGCCATCAGTTAATCTTGGCCGCAGCCATAGGAGCCAGGATGCCCTGTCCTGGCAGGAGCAATGTGGGTACATCCCATGCAGGAGAGCAGGTCCTGCTAGGTAACTGCCTCGCCTGCTGATGGGGAACCTTTCCAGCTTTTCCTGACTGTAAGCCAAGACGCAGTCTATGTGTTCACTTCAGTACCTAAAGTTAAAGTTGGGGTATAGTGCTTTATGGCAGGGTTATCAGGATGGGAGTGGCAAAGGGAGTCCATAGCATGTTCAGGTAGAGCAAGTAGCATCTTGGAGATAACGTGGAGCAAGTAATTTGGGGAGGCCTGGCACATATTTATTAAGGAGACCGGGAGCACGAGGGTGGAATTTTTATGCACCGCATGCAGCAACTGTTGAGGGGGCAGCACTCTGAGTTGTAGTTGGTTCTCCTCCCGCATCTCCCCCGGAATGGGTTGAATGTGGAGCATCTTCCCTGCAAAAAGAGAAGTGAGAGGAGGTCAATGAGAAACCACTGGAATTGAGATCAGAAGCCTGTGGTTTCTTGGCTCAAAGGTCCCAGAGGGTGGACATTTGTTGATGCCCTTCCTCGTCCTCAGTGCTCCATCCAGCCTGGGCTCCTCCTTAGAGACTGTCTTCAGGGTATGGGGCCAACCCAATAACCCTCAGACACCCACGGGTCTGGCACTGAACTTTTGCTTGGCTGTTGACCTTATGCTTCCTGTGGCCTGGTAAGGTGGGAGCCAGGACAAGTTCTGACTACATGAAGGCCCCTGAGTGACCCAGGCTTCCCAGGTGTGTGCTGAAATGATGTGTCTTCCTCATAGGCCAGGTCTCAGCACATGGGGCGGAGTGAACTAACCCACAGGACTGATGGTGAGTGGGGACAGGCAATAGACTGGAGGCACAGGGACTCCCCGACTGACCAACTCTCTGCCTCTGAGATTCAGAAGTGCTGAATAATGTTCTAGATATGTCTCCTGTCATCCTTGAGACACAAGTCAAGGAAGATTCCTGGTGCCAGGTCTAGAGTCAGTCTGGGAGGCTCTGAGCAGTTTGTCTGCTTGTCTTAGTCTCCCTGTCTTAGTCATTCTTCTTGACAATGCCTGAACCTCACAGTCCTGGCAGGCAGTTGTCCAAGGCAAAAAGCAAAGGTCCCTGTCCTTGGGTGTATCCCTGCCACTAGCTTACCTTGCCCTTGGGTGGACAGATGAGAAACGGCCTCTGGTTGCTACACTGGACAACATTAAACAGGGAATCCAGTTTGTCCTGAAAAGCAGATAGGTGTGAACATCTCTGGCCTGGCTGCTTCCTGTGGAGGGCAGTGCCCCCTCCAGATCCCAAAGTCCCCTGAATTCTATCCCCGCTAACAGCCTGGGACAGGATGGCGGCGTCTACTTGGGCAAGGTTCTAGAAGCCTTTGAGGTTTGCGGGGCAGTCATCTGTGTGAGTCAGGGATTGTTTTGGCATCAGGAACAATATTTTCTCCAGGAGGAGATGACAGGATCTGCTTCAAGAGGAAAAGCACAATGCTAGAGGACATATGTGGTGGCTTGAAGGAGAATGGGGGGCACCCCTAGACAGGATCTAAAGAAAGGGAGGAGGGCCTGCCCTTGGAAAGCCCACCAGGGAGAACAGGACAGACACAAGTCCAGTTAGCATATTGGTTCCCAAAATGGGGTGGAGAGAAGAGGACACTCAGCACAGATCAGAATGTGACCTGGGATCCCTTGGGCATCTTAGGGGTGCTCTGGACCATACATCCCAGGCTCCTATTTCTGGATGTTTGTGAATTGGGGCCATGACCTGGGAAGAGGAATGAGCCTGAGGGAAGGGTTTCCTGCCCATCTGGAAGGTGTCTTTAGTCAGAGAAGAGGCAGGGCAGGCCTCCAGCTGGCATGGGAAGTTCTAGGGAGGGAGCCATGGGCCCAACCAAGACAGATACAGGTCCAAGGGGAGGATCAGAGCCAAGCAGTGATGATGGACGTCTTTCTTCCTCTATCAACCAGTTAGGCCTTCAATTTTTTCTTTTTTTTTTTTTTTACTTTTCAGAAACAATGTTTAATGAAAATAAGTTGAGTGCACTATATACAGTGATGATTTACTTATAAAACAAATCCATTTATGAAAATGTTAGAATTGAATATATACTTGCATTATTATATAATTTCAAGAAACAACATGTATTGCAGCCTAATACCTTTCTAGGGAGAACATTGGACATTTAAAATGGTTGTCAGTGTACATAACCATATTTATATGAAAATATTTGCAAAGATATATGTGTCTTGCAAAAATTAAAATATAAATAAAAATACGTAACAGTTTTGCTTTTTTTCAGAACTGCGGAAGAACAACCTTCGTTAGAAACTGTAAGTAAAGTGTTCTCCACTTAAAATTGTACTTTGTTGTTAGTAGATTCTACAAATTGAGAGGATACATAATTTGAAAGAAAGATCCTGTGCCGACACACTTAATTCAAGAGATTACTATGAGTGTGTGAGCTGGAAAGCTTTGTCTACACTTTTGACTTTATTAAGGCCTTCCTAATTTTTGTTCTGGGGTACCCACCCCCCAGGTTTGTTTGGGCCTGAGCAGGAAGTGCAAGGGCACTTCACACTTCCTGAATCGGACTTTCCCTTCAGGCTCCTCCATAGCAACCCTTGTTCCCCACCTCTGAGGACAGGAGGACATGGCTTCAGATTCCTTCTCCGCTGAGCTGATTTCTATAGGGCAGCAGCTCCCTCCCGCCTTCCTATTTAATAGTGGAAAGGACCTGGCTTAGAAGTTCCTTTTTCTTTTATTTTCTAAGTCTCATGAACCAGCAAGACCCTGTGTTTGTTAACTCCTCTGCCTGGTGCCCATGAAATGCAGGGCCTGCCTGGGGTTGATGAGAACCTCTATAAGAACCGTGACTGGCTGCTGTGGGGGAGTCCAGGCTCCATCAGCCTGGGCCCCTCAGGGGAGAGCCGGGCACTGGCCCAAGTAAGCGAAGGTCAGTGGCCTGAACACTCACCTCCATCTGCGCCCTGCCTTCCAGGCCGAAGCTGCTGCACCTCTCCTTGGGGGGTCACAGCTCCCAAAGGGGGTGCCTCCTTACCTCTAATCGTCGTATATTGCCATCTGGGCACCCAGAAGAAGGGACGACCACCGTGGGGCATGTCTCTAAACACTGGTCCTAGAAAGAGAAAGTGTGTGGTCGGCTTCGGGTCTGGCAGGTCCTGTGCTACTCCGGCTCCTGTCACCTGCTGGCCCTGGGCTAAGGCTTGTGAGGAGGATGCCAGCCCCCAGGGGTGAGCAGCACCCTGCACTGTAAGCAGTGCCCTCCAGGGCAACGCACATGAGCTGGACTTAGTTTGCAAATATGGCATCACTAAAGGACAACACATTTTCTCCAGCCCTGGGCTTCCCGAGATGGCCCACTGGAGACCCTGGTCTCGGGGCCCTGCAGTGTGCGGGGGACATTGGGAGGGGGACCAGCAGAGGCTGATTGTCCCGATGTGGCGGCTCCAACCTCCTTGACCTCACAGCACAGCAGATGAGCAGACTGCGAGCGGGGCCTTCTTCCCAGGGGGCTCCGCATCAGGACTTAGTAGCCCTGCCCTACAATATCCATGATCCCCGTGGAATCCCACCCAGGTGTCCACAGGTTGCTCAGCTGACCCTTGGGTCCCTGTGTTACAGGGTGGGCTTCGCACTCCTCTCCTGGCAGGTCAGAACCCCTCACCCTCTTCATCCTAGTAGTCCCCAAATGATGAACCCAAAGAATCCCCCAAACTGCCAGGAGATAGGGAGGAGCCCAAAGGAGCCAACAGGCATCAGAGCCTGCAGGGAGGTGACCAGTACTAGAAACCTGAGGTTCCTTCTCGAAATGCTCACTTCACCCAGAGAAGGACCGGCTAATACACAAGTTCTTTGGGAACTGACGAAACAAAAGGGCCAAAGCACAAGGCCTGCTCAGTCCCTGGGGATCATGGTGATGCTGAAACAGTTACTGCAATTTGAAAAGGTGATCGAGGCTCTGAAGCAGACTGTTGGGGGCATGGGGAGGGGGCTGTGTGGACGACATTTCGTGTGTCCAGAGTCCTCCAAGGAATCCTTCCCTGCCCCCTCCATCCCCCTATATTCTGCCAGTTCCCTCTGCTCAGGTGGGCGGAGATAGCCGTGTGGGGAGTGGAAGTATCCAGCCGAACAGGTGACCTCTTTGTCTGAGTGGGCATCTGAGCTCTGGCAGCATCAGGAACAAGAACACCACTCACCCGCTTCTGGAAAGTGAAGGAGAAAGACAGGATGAAGGGGCTGTGCAGGGCTCTGTGCCTGGTCCATGCAGGCAAGAGGGCCCTGCTCAGGAGGAGTCAGAGAATGGACTTTGGGTGTCTCCTGGGGAATCTCCCAGGGTCCGTGGTCTAGCCCCCAGCACCTCAGTATCAGAGGGAGCACAATTGTCTCCTGTGGCGGTTCCTCTGTCTTTCCACCCCTCTCCATCAGTCTATGTCCCTGCACCCCAGCTCCCACTGCCTGGGCTTTGTCTACACTTTTGACTTTATTGAGGCCTTCCGATTTTTGTTATGGGGTACTCCCTGCTGGCTTCCCTGCTTCTAGGGTCACTCTGCATCCTCTGCTTTATCAGGGCACTGGTGCCCTAGGATGGCATCAATGTCTCACTATCATGTCCGTCCAGGTACCAAGAGCAGCCCAGAACCCAGACTGCAGCTACTGTGGTAAGGCTGGCAGCTGCTTCGTTTCTGCCCTGTGGCCCAGCATGGGTAGCACCTCTGGCACTGGGAAGGATGCTGGGGGGCAGGAGGAAAGCAGTGCGGGGGATGTGCAGCCCTTGGCCTGGTTCCTACAGCACAGCCTCCCAGAGATAGGGACTTTTCCTCATTCTGCTTTGGGGCAGAATTATTCAGCTACGCCCCTCACTGTCCCCTGAATGGCAGGGAATTTCTCAAGCTCCCATCCCGTTGATGGCTCTGAATCCTGGGAGCCATACAGCAACCTTGCTCAGGGGTTCTGGGCCATCTCCCCACAGCCTCATGCTGGGCGAGCATAAGGCAGGCCACACTCCCCCTTCCCTGCCCCGCACCCAGGTGGTTTGTCCTCCCGGGGATGGAGGCCAGAGTGTGCCCTTCCCTTTGCTCCAGGGAGACCCAGCAACAGGGCCCTGGAGCAACATGTGGGGTCCCTAAAGGGAGCTGGCTGGGCTGGGCTGGGGTGCGCTCCGGACAGGAGAACTCACCTTTTTGCAACTGTAGTGGTAGACGCACCAGAAGATCAGCAGCAATACCAGCAATACCACAGCTATTACTAGATACAGGTTTATTTCGGGGATCTTGATGGATCCCTGAATTGTGGGCGTATTCTTGTGATCGGCAGGTTGCGTGTTATGTGCCCCATCATGCGGTGCTTCAGGTAGTGCCACAGGTGGCCCAAGATTCTGCAGAGACGCACACACCAGGGGTGTCCATGGGCCTCCAGGAAGCAGCACCCACCCTGGACTTCCCAGCAGCCCTCTCCCAGTCTCCTCTGGCTGCCCACCCGGAAGGAACACCAGACACTGGGCCGGTGCTAGCAAGTCATTGGAGGTGCAGAACCCCACTTCCCAACCCACTGGCCCTGCTTAGAGACTCTGCCCAGAGCCCTGTGCAGGAAACCAGAGTAATGCGGAGGAACTGGCCCCCACAGAGCCATGGCTGGCAGTGCAGAGGGGCACAGGACTGTAGGGTCCACAGGGTCACAATGGTAAACTGAGGGTGGCGGAGGCCCCTGAGAGGTGCGGGTGCAACAGCGAGCAGGAGGCCCAGGTCCATTGGGCATGGAAGGGCTTGTCGTTGACAGGTTCTGCACCCCTGGGCAGAGCTCCTCACTCTCTCTGTGCCTCTGATTGCACGTGTGACCAGAGACCAGAGCCCTCCTGAGGGTTTAGCACCATCCTTGCACAGGCTGTGTCTGTGTTGGGCTGAAGGAAGGGGGAGGGGGTGTTCTCAGACTGTCATTTAGAACCAAGGACATGTGTCCTCAGCAGGGGACACCTGCTTCTCTGCTTCAGGGTGACAGGGCAGGCGGAGGGGAAGAGGACCACAGTCCCCCACGCAGGGTGGCTGAGAGAGTGGCAAGGTCAGGTCTGCTGACCTGCCAAGCCGTGGGCAGCCTGAGCCTCTCCCAGGTTCCTACCTAATGTGCCTGGTGACAGACGCATACCCTGTTGGCAGGATATCCTGATGGGCTGATGGGCATCCTCTGGCTGATCCAGAGAATGTCCAGACATAATGCAGGCAGGCACAGAGGAGGTGGCAATATGGTGGGGCCCTTTGCGAGTGGGCTCAAGACACAGGGCTCTGGCAGTAGGACCCTATGTCCCTGCTCCCCAGCACACATTGCCACCAGGTTAATGTTGGCTATTGCCCATGTTCCCTGCTCTGGGCTGACTTGCTCAGATGCCCTGGAGCATGGAAAGGGGCCTGTCACCTTTTTTTCCTAGGTGCCCCTTGCTGAGCTGAGTTTTGATCCCTCCCTGGGCCCAACTTCCCCACCAGCGGAAGAAAGAAACTGCCTGCGCAGGTAGACAGGGCTAGCAGCTTGGGTCAGCAAAGACTATGGGGATAGCAGAAGGCATGGAGGATGCTGAGATGACAGCCAGTCTTCTTGCTGTGAGGCCACACAGGTGGACCGGCAGCTGGACTCCAATGTGGAGGAAAACTATCCTGACTGCGCTGGGTCCCAGCTGCCCCCCTCCAGATCCCCTGTGCCTGGAGCCAACTTGGGGGCCATGGTGCCCCAGATGTCCTGGCATCGGGGACCTGCACTAAACTTTCCAGCTGCCCCGTTCACCCCTGTTGGAATTCAAAATGTGCCCCAACATACCACCATGGACCAGGGGAGAGGTTGCTGCCAAGGTGGTAGAAAGCATGGGAAGATCCTCGTTCTGGAATCTGCTAAGGTTTGTTCCTTCTACGTGACTCAGAGTGTTCAAAGAGAAGAGGATGCCCTGGTCTGCTGGCAGTACCCCAGGGCTTTCAGGAGTACTCCCAGGCATTTCCGCACTCTGAAGGATTAGAGGTCTCCATTGGCTTGGAGATGCCACTGAGTCCCTTCCTGCACATAGTCCTTGCTATGTCTATTCTGGGCACCACACTCTTCCCTCCTGAGCCTTCAGTTTTCTAGGGCTCTGCAGGGTTCTGAGTAGTTCAGAGGGAGATGCCTTCCTCACCTTGCTGCGCATGCAGTTCTTGCTGGTGATGTCCAGATCACTGCTTATGAAGCTGATGCCATCTTTGAGGCTAATTTCCAGAATGATCTTCCTAAAGCACAGGAAGGACAGGTTGTGATCACAGGTCCAAATAGGTACAGCTCTTGATGTTTGCTTCATCATAGCCCATAGCTCTCCCCATTCAATGACTCTGGACATCAGGCTTTGGGGTTGGTGGAGAGCAGGGAGCCTTGGGGATGAGAGCTCAACCCAAGTACATGACGAGGTCAACCTTGGTGATGAGGATGACCAGAGAGGGACTCAGCTGGAGGTTAGATGCCTTTGCCATCATTAGTTAAGTGACAGGGAGGCTGTGTGGGATCCCCACATGGCATAGGATCCACTCTGAAATGCTGCTGGCCTTGTCAACCCCCCCTCCCAGCAGCTCATCTCCCCATCATGTCATCAGCAGGGGCTGCAGCACAGGAGATCCCTGAGCACCAAGACCCAAGACAGGCAGGTCAGGTAGACACCTTGATGTCTCCCAAGTAAACACTTGCTGTCCAGTAGAGGTGACCCCCCCACATCCTGCCCCCTTTTTAGGCTAAACAGGCCCATCTGTCCCAGAAAGACACTTACTGGTCAGCTTCATCTATTCTCACTCCTGTACACTTTAGGCTGGTGTCTTCCACCGAGGTGGCTTTCTGATCTGAAATCAAACATTATAGGGGAAAAGTCAGTGGATGTTCTTCCATCCACCTCTCCCCAACTGCCCGCGCTCAGCAAGTGGTATCTCTGGGTTGCAAAGCTGCCTCTACCACTCTTTTCTCTACCTCACTGGTGCCAGCATGTATAGTGTATAGTGACCCTCTCTGAGTGTGATCCACTTCTGCAGGGCATCCATATGTGCAAGTGCTGGTAAGGCAAGCAATGAAATGGTCAACAAAATAAATGCCAGGGAATTAAAATTGTGACAGTGAACCTAGGGATGATGAACTTGGAACAGAGATGAAGGGGGGGGGGGGCTGAGGCATGTGTTAGGAACAAGGTGATCTGTTCTCTTTCAGGGAAACTGATATATTTATACATAAACTATATCCATACTGGCGTTTGCTTTGAGACAGTTGATTGTGAGGCTCCAGCAAAACTAGATTGTCCTATCCTGGTAATGACTGACATGAGGTCATGCTGTTTTAAATTCTTTTGTCAGTGTTTCTATTTTTTGTATTTTTTTTTTTAGTGAGCATTTTCACTAGAAATGAGTGCTGAGAATGCTATCTCAGCACAATCTCGGAGGAGAGGAAGGCCAGGGTGAGATCCCAGGATAGAGTCTTCTGAATTGTGTGAGTAGCTTTACCAAGGCCCTGAGGTAGTAATTGGCCTTGTTGTGGAAGAAGAAAGGTGAATAGGGCCTCATGGTCAGAGAAGAGGTGGGGTTTTATGGTAAGGATGTTGAGTCTTAGGACGTTGAGTTGTAAGGACGTTGTGGTACTGGCCACCTCAATGTCGCTTTTAGACATAGAATTAATGTGGACAGAATATGGGAATAGAAGCAGAAAGGAGTCATGGATGACAGAGGTTTTCACTAAATTAGTTGAGAGATGGTGGTGCCATTTTTTGAGAGAGAGGATTCCTGAGGAGGGGGATAGGATTTTCTTTCTTGGTTTTTGTTTTCTGTTATTTTGTAGGAGTTTGGGAGATGGTTTCACAAGACTTCTGAGACCCAAGTTGTTTATACCCCTGAATTGTGGTCAAGAGGTGAGGGGTCAGCTGTGTTTGCATACTATACTGACCATACCACTCCGTGAGCCCTTGGCCAGCTCTTCAGGGTCGCCCGCTTCCCCTCTGGGATATGGAATCAAGGGCCTCACTGGTTTGACCACTATGATGCCAGAGGACAGTCCTTGCCCTGACCTTCTGATTGACTCAGGCTTCTCAAGATCCCAGATGGAAGCACAAGTCTGCACTTGTAGAGAGATGAAGGATGGTGATGAAGGATTTCCCTAGGATGAAGGCAAGGCCTCTTGCAAATCTGCACCCTGAGGGGCTTTGACAGACAGGAGGGGAGAAAGTGCTGCAGAAGGGGCCAAACTCAGGGGCAGGCCAGGTCTCAGGACACAACTTCCTTGAGAGTGAACATGCATTTGAAAACTTTTTTACAAGTGAAAAATAGACTTCTCATTTTAGGAATATTCTTTCATTCTTATAAATAGGAGTTAGGTATCCCAGACAGACACATAAAACAAGCAGTTCAGAATCAAACAAGATTCTCTCTACATAGTGTTAGGAGCTGTCACTATCTTACATGTCTTCAGAAAATTGAAGATGGAATGGCATGATTGCCCTGGTGAGCAGCAGCATCCCCATACCTCCAGGATTAACCCTAAGAGACATTCCCTACGAGATAACAGCAACTTAATGAGTAAATCCCCCCGTACCCCATATTCTTCAGGAACTAGTGTTTTACCTAATCTGATTTTCCCTAAGTCGCTTCTCCCTCCACTTGATTGGTTGTAAGCCATTCTTTTACATCATTCAAATGGGCTTGTAAGACTTAATAAGCATGAAGCTGGATGTTCATGCTTATAGTCAGTCCCAGTCTCTTTGGCTCAGTTCAATCTCTCTCATCCTTTCTCACTTTCCCTTGCCTGGCTCATTGAAACATAGAGCTCTTAAGTCTCCCTGTGTCTAAAACATCCATTTAGCATGAGGAACATCTTTTAGAGAGTTGTCTCATGAAGAAACACTGGTGTCATACCCTGTGGAATGTGGAAGCAGATAGATGAGTAACACCTCCTATCTCTCTAGTCCCGTTGGCACACTAGAGGGTGGGCACAGCACATTTCTCACCTGTTACCTACCCTCCTAACCTCTTTGGAATATGTCTCCAAGAGACATAGGACCTATTAGTGATACTGTTGCCCCCAAAGGTAAATTCTCTGTTATTGTACATCCCGGCATCCTCCTTGCTTCATGTCACATATGCTTTGCTACTTTCTCATTACATCTTTGTAACATTTCCTTGTTGGGGTATATAAGGAGCTTCACAGCTTCATTAAAGTTGAACTTGAACATGCTTCCCAGAATCCCTGTTCTGTTGGCTAGCCTCACAGATCACTATCAATCTCTTCTGCCTCAATTTCTTCTTCATTCCACATGCAATCCCTAAAAGATAGGAGGTGTTCCTCTTATCTGAAACTCCATTTCTCTACCTGCTTCATTGTTCCACAATACCCCCCAATTTTTTTAGTTCCATTTGTTTCTTTTTTCTGTCATTATATTCAAAGAAAATCAGTCTTTACTGAGCTGTGTTGTAGAGTGTGAAAGGTGCTTTGATATACATTTGCGTGGGGTTGTGTATTATTCTTTGTACTGTGTAGTAATTTTATAATTTAGTGTCTGTTAATACGTTCCTCTCTTCCCTCATGGATCAGGGCTGTTCTATATAGAATTGCAAATTTCCACATGGACAAGCTTGTTGGTACTGACTCAGCTGTGCGTTAGCTATGAGCTTCTAACCTGTGTTATTCCTTCAGAGGTGCTGCTCATGAAACCAGTGGTCATGTGTGGCTAGAAGGAAGGACTAGTCTATTACCCAAGGGTAGGGATGGGAAATAATAGCCCCAAAGACGTGCTTTTCTGATTGACTTTCCCCTGGGAATCCACAGATCAGAGAGCAAGGAGAAATGGTGATGACTTGTACCCAGCAACACGAGGATCCAACAAAGCATGGGTGATGACAAACAGTTCAAATGCTATTAAGTGGTTGGTTCCACTGCCACATTAAGTAACTTGTACATACACTATAAAAATGGTACATGATAAGACAGTTGAGCAAAAACATTGAAGCCCTGATTTTAAATTTTCTTATGCTTCTGTATATTTTCTAATATGTTTTCTTGCACGTTACCAAAACCACCAGGTCAATCCTCATCCGTTCATCTGCCTACAGGCAGTAAAAAGCCCTCCTAATCAACTCTGGGCCTGGTAGGTTCAACTAACACTCTGCAAGGGGTCCCAGGACCAGGATGGGCTGTCTCCTGGGAGGCCTGGCACTGGGGCAACTTGGAGACACCTGCTGGTGATGTGCAGAGTGGGCAAGATGAGTAGTCACAGGAAATATCAGAATCCCCTGGGTCATAGACAGGTCTACCTCCCACCCATCATTGATCTGGGCTCATGTTGTATAGCCAACTGTGCAGCTGACACTGCTTCAGGTGCAGGTCCATACAAAGGAATGACTATAGGTCTCTTGTGAGCTTTGGGATAGTGTATGTAAGGTACTGAGAAACATACCTGTGATGGCAAGTGTTGATAAGACATTTTCTATCAAGAGCATATCAATCCTTATATCACTCTTGAGGAAGCATGGACCAAAAGAAATCTAACTCTCTGAGGCCTTCCACTTATTGTGCAGAACAAGAATGGTAGTGATACTTCCTGATCAATTCCTTGCACCCATGGAAACAAGGGGCGCTGGCCTCAGAGTGCAATGGGGAAGAGGTGCTGCACTGGGTTTATCAGAGAGCCCTTTAATACATAGTACATCATCATTGACTATCACTTAATTAGATCAAATAATATCTTCAAAAATCAAACTGGGAAAGTGAGGGGATGCAGGAAGTCCAATTGCACCCCAGATAGTCTCTGTGCAAGATCACACCCACCTAAGCACAAGGGCTGAACATCAGCTTGTCCTACCAGTGTGCTTCATCTGGCCAACATGCATGGAAATCCACCGTGCATGAACTTAACAGCTCAGTTAGTGCAGCTACAATATTACTCCAATTGTGCAGTGCAGAAGAAGATAGAGCACAAAGATAGAGCATGAAGGGAAATTTCATATGATCAAGATGACAGGTAACTTGTGTCCATGCCAGATCCCAGGTACAGACTTGGTATTTGGTCTCCCCTCCAATGGAAGAGGAGGAGTGTTGCTTTGCTGTGGAAGCTACCAGTGCATCTGTCATGACTGCGAGCCCCCAGGTAGCTTCTACCTGGTAGACTCAGGAGAATAGGGTTCTTTTCTCTCAAGGAACCTGAGAGATTAGGAAAGGTTAGAGGGAAGCAGCTCTGAGGGTCACCCTCCTTAGCAGGGATACAACTCTGACTCAAGACACCTTGTGGGGCTAGGGATGGAGAATCTCCCACCTATGTCCCTCCTGCCAACTCTCTTTGCTGCCTCTCTCCTCTCAGCATCCACAGTGAGTTGGCATGAAGGGTTTTGGAAGCCTGGCTGGTGAGGGAAGGCAGTGTGATATGGGCAATTTAGACCTTGTACTGAAAAATGGAGCTACTTACCATAGAATTTGGTTTCGTTGACCAAGGCCAACCTGAATCGACAAACCACTCTGTTCATATCTGGGGCATTAGAAAAGCCTTTTCCATACACCAGCACATCATACTTTTCTGCAAGGACAGCATTGAAAAGTGTGTGTAAGGAGGGACTGAGTGTGGTTGTCTGCCATTCTCATCGTTACAATGGTCTAGCTCACCATGGTACTCACGCAGGGGCTCTTATGAGGAGGCCACTGTGTCTTAACCAGCATCTGTGTGCTACTGATGCTTACCTGGTATTTCTGAGGCACCACTCTGAGAAGGCTGGGTGGGGCTTTGATTCTCAGTTACTCTCTTCACTGCTGCTAACCCACCCACACAACCCATTAAAGGCACCTTGCCTGGTCCCTTCTATAAGAACAACATCCCCGAGGCCTCAGTGAGAAGAACAGGTGAGGATGTCAATCTGCTATTAGACTCCTACCTCAATGAGAGAGCAGCGAGACAACACAAGCTGAACCACTCTGTTTCTGTCCTGAGCTCAGCCTGGTTCCTTGTGAGTTTTTGACACTTGGGGAGTCTGTTTCTCCTCCCTATCTTTCTGTAGCCTCAGCAGTCTGAGGAGCTCAGGAATAAGGTGAGGCCCAGGCAAGCTCAGCAGGGAGCAGAAGACATTGAAGCCTCTCCCTCCCTGTTGCTGTGAAGCAACAGCCCCCAAATGATTATGCACCCCTCTCTCTTTGACCCTCATGGCTCTCCTCACCTACCTACTCAGAGTTATGAACGGAGCTGCCTTCTGCTGTGTGGAGACTGATTTACTAAGAGGCAGTTCGAACTTGCTCCTGCTTCCTTCCTGCCCCATTGGACCCTGGGTTCTCCTCCCGTGAATGAAATGCCAGGGGACACAGAGAGGGAAGCTGCAGGGTTGGCTGCTGGGATTTAGACAGGATATCAAGGTCATTAGCTTCCAGAGGTGCCTCAGTCTCAAGTCTAGCTTATTTTGGCACCCTGTGCTTGATTTTCCCAATAGATTTGATTAATTAACCAGAGGAACTGGTCCTAGAAGTTCCTAGGAACTATTCCAGCATCACCTTGAACTTGGCAGTTTGGATTAAGTCTTGGATCAAGTCTTCCGACATTCATCATGAAGGTGAGGGTTTTAAAGTATTTGCTTTGAAGAAAGCTGATTCTAGCACTGTGGACAGGATTGGTCTGTTGATGAATTATAAAAGCCTTCAAGTATCTTCAATGACAGTGCTAGTCTATGCTTAAAATTTGCCACAATTCCCCTGATAGTGCAGAGAACAAAGTTTGCGGGAAAATGGCACACCTGCCATCAGTAGGTTTGTGATTTTGCATGTCAGCACTGGCTGGGGATGGAGCTACTGCCCTCCTGCACGGGGACTTTCAGGTGGCCCAGGCCTAGCCTGCTTTCTTTCCACCACAACCAGTCATCCTTGGATAGACTTGGCCCACTCCTCTTGCTGATGGCAACTATGTAGTCTTTGAGGTCACTCACTAGCAGCAACTCTGCTGTAGGCAGAGCCCAAAGTCCAGGAGCATGGGAAGAGGCTCTGAAGGAGAGAGGGCCTAGCAAGGGCAGCTGAGGGTACAGTACTAAGAAATCAGGCCTGCAGACCACTGGGCAGGTAAATGTCCATCCCAGGCCCTCTCCCACACACAGTGGCCACAGCTCCAAGCAGCTTCTGATCTCACTTCAGCAGGAGCCTATCTGCCATGAGAGGGGCTGCATATTTAGCCTGGTGAGAGCAGTCGGGGTGTCTCCTGCACACACCCTCATGCTCATGTGCTGTTTGACATAGCCTCTTTAGGAATAAGCATACCCTCTTGACCAGCTTTTAAGATGTTCTATCTGGCTTATGGTTTATCCCAGGGAAATTTTTTTTCCCAATTAGTTTTCATTAGTTAAAATTAAAATAAAATTAAAATTAAAAGTAATTAAATTGTCCTCAATATTATAATAGACCTCTTAGTTTTTCTGCCAACCTACATGTATGATGTGTCACCTATGCCCCTGTGATCATTCGTCCCATTCCTCCCCTCTGCTGTATTCTTCATTTCTATGATCAGCTGCCTAGTTTTGACTTTTGTTGGATCAGTTTTTGGGAGATCCATTTTCAATGTTCTAAGGAACCTCTACAAGGTTTCTATTGTGGCTTCACCAGTTTACATCCCTGCCAGCAATAAGGGGATTCCTTTACCTCCCCATCCTCTCAAGCACTTGTTTTTTGTTTGTTTGTTTTTCCCATGGGAGCCATTCTCACTGGAGTTATGTGGTATCTCAGCAGGGTTTTCATTTGCCTTTTCCAGGGAAATTCTGACCAGTGCCACAGAGAGGTCAGAACTGGACAATCCCAGGGGCATGGTATGTTTACTGACTTACTAGGAAGGGTCTGAATATCAACCAAGGAAGACAAAGGAAATGGGTGGTGCTTTCCATAGAGTGAAAGGTTAGAAAGTCTCATATAATGCATGCTTCATTTCTATAAATCTAATTGCCCTCTGAGAGTGTAGATAGCTGTGTAAGTGTGCACGAGCAACTGTTCATTTCCCTTAGATCTGGTAGAGTTAAAATGGAACAAAGTGGTGAGCAGCTGCCTCCAAGAGGCCAGGATCAAGACTACCATAGGAAGGCTTGAGGGACGATGTTATGCAGGTGTGTGTGAATTTATCATCAAATGATACCTGTGATTCAATGAGGTACACATCCTTAAAAGAGAACACCACAAAAATCAGTCCCTTTTTCAACATAAGGAAAATGCAAGTTTGGAAGAGAAGTAGCCTGATCAATGTAATTACTTTGAAAACTGTGAAGATGAATTGATGAGAGACAGAGAGAGAAAAGGAGAGAGTGAGCTTGATACAGAAGTGATAAATAGATCTGATACTGAGAAATCTAGGTGGGAGATCTAAATAGGCCTTGCATAGTTGTTTCCACTTGCTATAGGTTGGAAACATCCATAAGTAAAGATTGAAAGAAAATTAGATTGAATGAGACAAAGAGTCACAGGCACAGTTTAGAAGGCCATGGGAATTCTGCATGCCAGGAGATCAATGACAAGACCCAGGGACTGCCTCGAGGGGTCTGTTGATCAGGAAAGCCTTCTTGGATCAGATGACCTGACAGAAGGATCTCAGAGAACTGAATGACTAGACCCCATAAAGCTGGAGAAGGCCTGTGGGAAGTCTAGCCAAGCCCCCTGAGCAGGCAGGGCACAGAGAAGGTGTATCTGGAGGGCTTCCTTATCTGTCAAAGGGTCTTAGACACACCAACCAGTCTGGAAATAGGGAAGAGTTCTTCTCTTTGCCCTTGGCACTGAGGAAGAATGGAGCTGCACCCCCAGACAGCGAGGTAGCAAAAGACCCTACTTCAACCCTGAGCCCTCCTGGGGGCTGAAGAGTTAAAACCGATGGTGCATCCTTGGGTGTGCCCCAAGACACCCAGGCCTATTGCACAGCACAATGACACAACATCCATTGCACACATCACACAACTTGCAACACACTTAAATACAGGATACCCCCAACTCTTACCTCCTGTACAGAAATTGGAAGGATCCACTGCTGTTATTTCGACGCAGGCCTTTGCTGCGAGCTAGAACAGAGAGTTGTTGGGGTCAGGCAAAGTGCATATTGGGGCATGGTAAGAACCATCTCATCCCTACTCCCTCCTCCCCCCAACATCCATCCCTTACTCACTGGGGCAGCGATGTCTTCTATCCCCTTAAGTCCAGTGATCTTTAAATCAACACCAAAAAAATGTTCCTCGGTGCCTGCAATTTCCAGTAGCTACAAGGAAGAGCAAATGCTTTGGCTCCACAGCCTGAGCTTGAGAAGCCAGCAAGTCCCCATGCCATGAGTCAGTCTCAGGATCCTTCCACGCTGCACTCAAGCACCCAACCCTGGTCTCTGCCAACAGCCCATCTTTCTGGAGTGGAAAGCTCTTGCACTTGTCCCTCAAGCCTGTAAGTTCATCCTACACTGTTACTCATTTCTGCTCTGGTTATATGTTAGTTTGATATTTGGGGTGGGTTAGAAAACCATCTTCTGACTGACCTGGGAAAGCTTCCCCCATCTTTGCTCCCCAGGTGGCATCTTTTCTGAATTACCTGATCTCTCCGATAGTCACCTAGGCCCACGGTGTAAACAATTCCTCCAAGGTCATGAGTATCCTTAGCCTAAGACAAAGAAATTGCTAGGTAGTAACACTATGTGAGGAGCAATATGCTGCTAATGGTGGACTGGACTCACCTGCATCATGGTTGTCTGGAATGCCCGTGGCAGCAGTGTTCCATCCGTTATGATGATAAGCAAGGAAAGACGCTTCCTGCCTGTGGGAGAGGGGAGGAGGGCCTAGTCAGTGATGGCCCCCGGAGTCACCTCCCACAGGTGAAAGGCCTAAACACTGCTCCCCAGCCTCCTCATCCTGGGGAGGCTGTAGGACTGTCCGGAGTGCCTTAAGGCCTCTGCAGAGGACTCCTGGAGGGAGACGTCATCTTAGAGGACCCACTTTACAGAGGAGGAGACTTGACCTTGCTCAGGAATTTTCTTCCTGGCTTTTGACTGGTGCAAGCTGGCAGAATCTTTTCCTTGAATGGGGATTCCCATTGTTTCAGGGACTAGAGCAGGCCCTTCTCATGAGCAGTAGTGGCAGGGAGAGCAGTCCCAGCCAACTGGAAACTGTCTCATAGATATAGACTCAGAGAAGGCCACTGCTGTGGGCAGCTTAGTCCGGTGCTTCAGAAACCAAGGTCAGAGGTGCTTGGGGAGTGGACACTGAGTCCAGCTGAAAGTCTATCCCCACCAGACCTTCATCTTTCCAACTCTCCTGCTCCTGCCCGGAGCTTCCACCCTACAGAGTCAATAGAGGTGGTGCAGGCTGACACAACTGTATCCACTGGGGGACACACAGGCTCAGGAAGCCTTCAGCAAGAGAAAAGATGATGAAGGGAGGTGTCAGCACCAGAGTGTGGTTGGCAAAGGGGAATATCAGCACTTTTCTTTCCTAAACTGACTCCTGTTTGCTTAAGGTCCCCTGGCCTCTCTCCCTCTCCCATCCAGACCATCAGTTGGCCAGTTGCCTCCTAGTGATGAACTCCAAGAATGTTACAAGGACTCCACATCATTCTCCCAATCACCACGTGATTCTGGTGGCTGGGTTTCCCCTCGGTGTATAGATCAGGAACCCAGAGCACAGTGTGGGCACAAAACTTGCTTCAGATCAGCTAAAAAGTGGCCAAGGTGGGTCCAGGACATCTGCTGAACCACTAGCCTGTGCTGTTCAGGACCTGACTGGAATGAAGTCAAGGGAGGTTACCTGCACTGGCTGCTTTCATGATCTGCTCATTGGCCTGCAATAACAGAGAAGGAAGGTTGAGATGACCCAGTCATATTCTGAGAAGTTCTAAAAAATGGAATAAATCTTAGAGTTCTAACTCTCTGTACCTGTTTAAATCCTTCGTGCATATTTGTGGCTCCTGTAGTCACTACATTCCGGAGTTTGTTGAGGCCATCTTGTATTTTTTTTCTGAAAAAAAAACAAAACAAAACAAAACAAAAATAACAGTAGTATTGAGTAGAAGGCGTGATGGTTATTAAACAGCCAGGCTGTGCTGGCACATTATGCCAGAGGCAGACTGCCCGGATGGGGCCATGTGAGAAGAAGTCATATTGTGGTCCTTCCACCCAGGTCTGACATATCTCTTCTCTGTGCCTCCTCCCCATTCCACATTCACAGACTGTAGGGGACACACTAAGGCCCTCTCTGACTATCCACGGGTAGAAAGAGGAACATTTACAGATGTGCTAATATGAATCCAGAACTCCAAATGGGACTACCAGTAGTGCCAGCAGCTAAGGGTCTCCTGCTGGTCACATCACCTTCCAACAGGGAAGGCTGAGTGTGGAAATGGTCATCCTCTTGATACTCCTGGCCCTGTCCAGTCCTCCCTGTTGCAGACCCCTGAGGTTGAGCTGGTCCTCACAGCCTCCTTCCTTTCAGAATTATCCCAAAGGAAGCAGTACAAATGCTCAGATGCTTCGAGTCCTGAAACACTGTCCTGGGTGGGGGGTGGGGGAGTCTGGGTCTAATTCTCCAGGACCAGCCCTGACTGACCCAGCCCAGGAGGGGAGTGTTTTGGAAACTATGACAAGTGAAAGTCAAGCCAAGCCCTGCCCAGCCCAGCACACTCACTATTCCTCTTGACATGTTTTGGGCAATTTGCATCTACTGCACCCACTCAGCCTATGATCCAGGACCCAGTTCACCAGGCTTTACTTGTCAAGAAGTGTCTTCTGTACTCGTGCAACCTTACTCCAGCTCTGCTCATAGAAATGCTTCCAGGTTCCTAGGGTGCTCGGCCAGCACCCCTTCTCTTAAGATGTTAGCACCCAGAATGCAGGATTTCATAGCTTTTCCACTCCCTAACCTGACAGCCATCTTCAGGGAAGAGGTCCCCACCTCTCTCCCCAGGAAGGATCTGAGATCATCCATGAACTTCCTCTAGCTCTGCTGTTCTGTCTGGATCCTGAGTCCCTGGCTAGGTGGAGGTCATGGTTTCCTCTCCTCAGGAACAGCCCCTTCACAGAGCTCCCAGGCCCCTCTGTTTGTCTCTGTCACCTGTCAGATGCCTGCAGCAGAATCTTGGTTTCTTCCACCTCAGACCCACTGAAGTTTCTCTCTATCAATCACTCAGGCTAATCCTCATCCCATGCAGGAAATGGTTAACTCATTTCTTTTTCTGGGAGAAAGACTGTGGTCTCATGTACTGTAACACCATACCCTTGCCTGTAGGTAGCTGATCCTGCCCTCTCTAGGCTCTGGCTTCTCCCCAAGGTCCCTTGTATTGGTCTAGGACATAAACGCTGGGGCCCTTCCAGTTCTAAAGGTCTTCAGCCTTATGGTGATCCTTTACCCACCCCGAATTGTTTTTCTTGACGATGAGAACCTTGCTGTCCAGATATTTGGAAGCTCCACAATTTTCCATCTTCAAGACGTTGGGCACAATTCTGGGAGCAGCTATACCCACCTATAGCTGGGTGTGCCATGGCTCCTCAAACAGGCCATCCCCCTGCTCTTCAGATCCCATAAATGAACCCCTTCCAGACACAACAAAGAAACAAGTGCCCGACACTGAAGCCCCCACGGACCACCCTCCCTGGTTCTCCGTGTGCCCTCTTTCCCCACTGCCGCACAATAGCAGGTGCCCAATACAGGCCAATATTCTTTAAGGATCCCCCTCTTCCCTCCTCTGATGCTGGAATCCTCACCTCTAAGAAAAAGGGGAGGTCATGGAGGGAATGACTTAGGACACAGAGGAGCCGTGATTGTCTAGAGCCCAGTTTCTGCCATTGTAACTGAAGCAGTTGTTCTAAGTGCTGGGAGTAGAATCTGGGCATCACAGTGGTCCTTGAGGGGAAGTCAAGCTAGTCCAGGCTGCAAACCTGTGTGCTCCTGATGGAAAGACAAGTTTCCCTTTAGCGGGGTCACCCTGTGGCCTGCATCCCTTCACCCCTTCAAGTGTCACTAGGCCTTCCTTGAATGAGTAAAGCTGAACTTACTTGTCGGAGGTGAGCGCCAAGATGGTGTGGCCCAGTGTGGAGAACGTGATGAAGGAAACTTGTGTTTGCGGGCTGGGGAGAAAGCAGGTGTTGGTGAGAATTTATAAACACAGGCTCCAAATAAGCCAGTGAGCACTCATGGAGGGGGATGCATGTTTATCCTGACTTCAACAGCTAGCCTTTGACCCATGTCCTGAATTCCTGAAGTTTCTATAACTCTGATAATTCATTCTGAGGCCTGTAAAATATGTGACTTCCAGAGAAGGTATCATGATGGCATTTTCCTTCATCCCCAGATTTCCACTCTCCCATTCTTTCTCTCTGTCTCTCTGTCTCTCTCTCTGTCTCTCTCTCTCTGTCTCTCTCTCTCTCTCTCTCTCTCTGCATCTCAATGTCTTTCTGTGTCTCAATGTTTCAGTTCAAGTGTTCCTATCCTGTGGACATCATCTTTGGCTTTCTGTAGAAATTCTTGCTCTTTATTTAAAGTTGCTATGGACGTCCATTGCCTGTTTTGTTTTTTTTCGGGGGGAGGGTACCATTTAAAGTGATATTTATTGTGTTACTGGTCTGCCTGCTGTCTAATCTATTATATCCCTAGCAGTCAGTGTTCCCTGCACTGTGGCTTGACAGCAAGACTGGATACACACAGAACTTGCAGGACCTGATGGATCTGAGGGAACCAATGTGATCTGCCTTTCTTTCCTGCTTCAGAACCAGCCCCAGAATTCCTCATGCAATCCCAGAGACCCCATGCCCTGTAAGCCTAAACAGACAAGTACTGTGCCTGACTGAGGAAAACACCCTGCCTGCCACATGGAAAAGGTTTACTTTTGGAATCTTTTGAGCACATTCTCCACAAAATTGTAAATTCCGAGCCAGTTGTTGCCAACACTTCCTGACCTGAAAATGAAAAAGAAATGGGTCAGAGAAACAGGATGTATCTTTCAGTTGCCAGTGTTTCTGTCTGCCACCAAGATATCCCCACCCCATCAAGTCACTGTCATGCACTGTCAGCAGCCTCAATGGGTCTTTTTGATAAAGACTTGAGCAGTGAGATGAGACTGATGGCTCCGCCCAGACTTGTTGCTTGCAACTGAGGGCTTAGAAATTGAGAACCTATTGTAGCAAAGGAGTATTGTTGGTTGTACACAATGTAACTGTTCATAAGAAATTAAGTGGGATGTATTTCTGGAAAACCCTGTAGCATTCTGTTACTGGACTCTCCTGGTTCTTCATCTTCACTTACAATAACCATTCCCAGCTCTCTGCTTCTCTCCTGTCATTTAAATGTGTGCACAGTTGGCGGGCGAGCACTGATCTTTGACTCCACTTCTCAACAGAAAGTTCATTGCTTGTCCTCTCTAGAGCCCCCTTAAGACTGTAAGGCTGCCAACACATCATGGGGGCAGTAAAAAGAGATGTTTGTACTGATGCTAAGATTACATCTCACCAATTATTTATGATTTCTGACCCAGAAAAAAATGTATGATATTATTATTCCTTTTTTACAGATGGGAAAACTGAGGTTCTTAGAGAAATAGAATTTGTCACTGTTTCCATGAACTGCATGAGTC
>PVHY01022324.1:0-22571 GCA_004024945.1 Uropsilus gracilis
TACACACTGTCTCCCAAGCACTTAGAATAGAGACTGGCACATGGTCAACAATATATAAACACTTCCTGTTATGCTTCTTTCTACATATGAAATATTTCATAATTAAAACCACATCTAATAAAAATCTAAAAGTGGAAACAGTACAAATATTCACCAGCTGCTCACTGGATAAACCAAATGTGGTCTCGCTGTACTGTGTCATACTTTGTGTTCAGTACAAAATAAAAAAATAGAATAAAAAAGAAAACAAAAAAAATAGAACAAGGTACTGATAACTTGGATGAATCTCAAAAACACTATACTAGAAATAAAATGCTAGTGAAGGAAATTTAATAAAGGAAATCATAATCTCTCACTCCATATATATGAACTATCTAGACAAAATAGATTTGTGGTTGTTTGAGGCTAAGGGTGGGAATTGGGAATGACTGCAGTTGAATAGGTGGGATGTTTTTAGGATTGACGGGGGAAATGTTCTAAAACTGGATTGTGATTATTGTTGCACAGCTCTGCCCATTTATCAAAAAAAAAACACTGAATTGCATACTTAAAATGGCTCAAGAAAGCTGTTAAATTCTAAATGTGCATCTATTAGCTACATGAAAATGGTTTGCCAACTCACCTCCATACGACACCATGAATGTTAAATATAGTTAGATTCCTGGATTGACAACTTAGTGCAAAATCACATATGCACTGGTCCTGGAATAAACCAATAATCACAGACTCAAGAAACATTTTTGATGGAAATTGTCATGCTCCTAAAAAGTAATTCTTCCCCAATCTCATGATTCTCTGGATGGGAATTAGAGTTTGGATGAGTCACACATTTAACTCTGCTGTTGTTAACTTTTCTCTACTCATAAACCTTATCTCATGAGCAGGTAGAGTGGGTGGGACCCTTCTCTGAATTCCTAACAGTCCTCCACCCACCTAGATGACTGGAAACTCACATGGGATAGGGGTTGTATCAGGCTTGCTTACTATTCCATGTTCCGTGCCTAGCGCGTCATCGTTCCAGCAATATTTGATAACAGATGGCTGAGAAGACTGACCTATTACATCGCTCATTTAATGAAAATGCTTAATATATGTTTAATGAAGACGTTGGATATGACATCATTATTAGGACGGTCATCTCCATTATTTGGAGTCTCCTCCTCCCCTTGTAGCTTCTTCACTGTAGTCATTCAGCATGTATTTAGGATGTATCCCTCATGTGTTGCAGATTGTTCTAGACCATAGGGATATAGCAGGGAGAGCATCTTGAAGTGAGATGCTCCCCATTTTCTCTGCTTGTCTTGTGTCCCAGTGGAGATAACTGAGGAGAGAAGGTGAACATCTGAATCTGGAATTCAGAGCAGAGGTCTAGGAGGAAGACATGGATTTTGGGGTTTTCAGTACTCAGTGGCACTGTGAAAGCTTTTCAAGACAGAGTCGAATATAAGTGTACATATATAGCAATGTACGTCTGTGTGTGTATATCAGAGACACTCAGAAAGGATCAAAGTCACTGGTGACTTTGACAACAGCATTTTCAGTGGGCTGGTGGTCCAGAGAGGCTGGGAGAAGACAAAGGTGAAACATCACTCTTTGGAGGAGTTTCTCTACAGAGCCGTGGTTCTCAACGTGGTGGGGGTGGGGGGCGGAGCTTGCACTCCAGGGGATCTTTGGTAGTGACTGAAGGCTTGGGGTGGGGGAAAGTCAGACATCAGGGATGTTGCAAAACATCCTTAATACACAAGACAAAACCATCCCCCTGATAAATAATGGACGTTTCTTTTATAAATTCCTTTCATGTTCTAAAGAAAGACTGGGAATTTAATTTATAAATTGAAATACCAAAACAATTAAGTGCCAGGATTGAGAAGCCATGTTGAAAAGAGAAGGAATGAACAGCAGAAATAGAGGGTTTTGTTGTTGTTGTTTGTTTGTTTGAAAGACAAGAGAAATAACATTTATATGCTGATGACAATGAAAGGAAACCTATCACAGGATAACTGGAAGGAAGAAAGTTGATCATTTCTATAAAGAATGTGTCCTAAAACACACCTCTGGGATTGATAAACCTACTCAGAAATAGTTTTCAATTGGCTGGGCACGGTGGCTCGTGCCTGTAGGCTTCAGCCTATGAAGCGGCCGGGGCTAGGGATCGCGGTTCGAGTCCTGCCTGGGGCCCATAGTGAGACCTAGTTCCAAAAAAATAGCTGGGCGTGGTGGTGTGCGCCTGTAATCCCAGCTACCTGGGAAGCTGAGGCTGGGAATTGCTTGAATCTGTGGTACCCCGGGCAACGAGAGCCTGTGGTTACACAGGCAAAAATAGCAAGACCTAGTCTCAAAAAACAAACAAACAAAAAAGAAATAGTTTTCAATAATCTTTTTGAAAGTCAAGCCAAAGTAGGAGAGATTCCATGATTAAATCCTTTTAACATAACATCAACTGAGTCATACTGATGTTAGTGTCATTCAGAGGTCATGTCTAACATTAAAGTCACTTAGGATGCACAAGACATCTACCCCGTGCTCGCTTCGGCAGCACATACACTAAAATTGGAACAATACAGAGATTAGCATGGCCCCTGCACAAGGATGACATGCAATTTCGTGAAGCGTTCCATTAAAAAAAAAAAAAAAAAGACATCTACCCCAGGGCTTGGGTGCTCCTTTTCCTCCTGGGATCAGCTTCTAAAATGATAATGTTTGAAATGGAGGAGATTTCAGAGGTTATTTCACTTTCCTCCTTAGTTTTATGGGTGAAGAAATTGGGGCCCAGGATGGTAATTGATGTGAGCAGATCCAGGGCTGGTTGTGAACCTTTAGGCAAGCCACTTAGTTGGAGAGTGACGTAGAGTGTTGAAGCAGATGCATTAGAGGAACCATTAATAAGTGTAAATATTCTGCTCCACTTAAGTTCATTTCTAAACGTCCAGCAGTCTCCTCAGAGTGAAAATCTCTCCCAGCTGCATCAGACATTTTCCTTAGAGCTGTCTTTTGTACCAGGGGGAAAACGCAGCTCTTGTAAATTACTCTCAGGGAAACATTACTTAACATCCCCTAAGTGTCTCCTGCCAGGCATGGCTTTCTCATCAGTGGATAAGTAACTTCTGGACAAAGAATCTGTCCTCCACCACCGTCACTAATGTGGCCATCTTCCCAAATGGTTTTTCTTTTTTTCTTTTCTTTTTTTAAATTTTCTTTATTTTTTGAGACTAGGTCTCACTATGTTTACCTATGGAACCGTGGGCTCACATTGCCCAAGGTACCTCGGATTCAAGTGATCTCCAGCCTCAGCTTCCCAGGTAGCTGGGATTACAGGCACGCGCCACCACACCCAGCTATTTTTTGGGACTAGGTCTCACTGTGTTGCACCGAGCGGGACTCAAACCACAATCCCTAGTCCCAGCCGCTTCATAGGCTGAAGCTTACAGGCACGTGCCACCATGCCTGGCTAGTTTTTCTATTTTTAGTTTTAAAAAAAGGCAATATATTCTGAAATCTATGATGTACAGATTGGCATTTTATTTATGAGATGGTCAGAGAAGGAAGGCCAGAGAAACTCTATCATTCACAGACAAATGCTAAACAGATTTGCCCCAATCAGAGCTCAAAAGCCAGCCATGCACAGTGATGCATGCCTGTAAACGGCAGCCTAGGAAGCCAGCAGAATTCATGACAGCTTTTGTATGTTCAAGGATTTAGATAATAAATTATATTGTCACTCGCCCTATTTTTAGCTAAGAGGTTCCTATTTTCCATGTCAAGCAGACTGAACCTCAGCCCAACCTTTAGTTGCTAAATCCAATGCAGTGGAATCTTTTTTTTCTTTTTTGTTAATTAATCATTTTGCTGTTTACATATTTATGTATATGTGTATATATATATATATATTTTTTTCATCATTGCATTTCCCAGAGTTCTCCCTCTACCTTATTACATGAACTTCATCTTGGTCTTCTTGTGCTCCTCCCTCCCCTGATTTCTCTCTCCCCCTCTTTCTTCCCCTCCCTAGCAGCCAGTCCCAGTTCTGTTGTTAACTTATTTTGACTTGTTCTTGGCCTTTTGTTTGTTATTCCTATACCCCATCTATAGGTGAGACCATCTGGTTTCTGTCTTGTTCTTTCTGACATTTCTGCTAGTAGAAGTCCCTCTAGGTCCATCGTGTTATCACAAATGCTTCATATTTGTTGGTTTTGATTGCAGAATAATATTCCATTGTGTAAATATACCACAACTTTTGCAACCTTTCATCCATTTTGGGACATTTGGGTTGTTTCCATATCCTGGGTTGTTTCCATATCCTGGCTCTTGGCATCTTCTTTTAGCTAGTTGACAAATCTCCCCTTATTTTCATATTCCCAGTAAACCCTGCTGATCCCTTACCTTGGGCTATGAATAAAACTTCTTACTGCTGGTATTTTTCCCATCTCTTTATCTCTAATCTCTCTGGTACATTGTAATTTACTCAATCTTATAAAGATCAATTTTTATCCTCTCACCTTCTGCCTGACAATATATATGTAATAATAAAAAACTTACTAGATCTTTACTATGTGAGCAACACGCTGTCTTGGCCATCAAGAAGCCTCCTTGGCTGGGCATGGTAGCACATGCCTGTAAGTGGCAGCCTAGGAAGCCATGGCCGGGGCCAGGGATCACAGTTCGAGTGCTGTTGGGGGCACGTAGTGAGACCTAGTCCCAAAAAAATAGCTGGGCGCGGTGGCATGGTGGCACGCGCCTGTAATCCCAGCTACCTGGGAAGCTGAGGCTGGGAATCACTTGAATCCGTGGTACCTTGGGCAACGTGAGCCTGTGGTTCCACAGGCAAAAATAGTGAGACCTAGTCTCAAAAAAAAAAAAAGAAACCTCCTTGACTCAAGTATTCAGGTGTATTTGGGTACTTAGTGTGTGCACCTCTGGCACTGGGGCTCCCATGATGATAAGCCTGGCAGATGGCCATGTTCAGAAAAAACAAAACTTGAATAATAAGCATAAGACAGGCAGAGAATGACTCAGAGAGGAGTGTCCAGGGACTTGGGCTGAAAGAGCAAGTTAGTTATTTGATTTTTCAAAGTGGTGAGAAGCAGAAACATGGATAGATACTTGCACACCTATGTTCATGACAGCATTAGTCACAATAACCAACAGGTAGGAACAGCTCAGCAACAAGCATGAGATGTACCCAGACACCAAGATATTATTCAGCTATAAATGGGAGTGGGGTTCTGAAACATGTCACAAGATGAATGAACACCCAAAGCATTACTCTAAGTCCAGGCTGGTCACAATAGGACAAGTGTAACAAGATGCCCCTTTAAAAAATTTTATTCTGTCTTTTTAAAGGGGCATCTTGTTACACTTGTCCTAGACAGAATAAAATGAATGAATGAATGAATGAATGAATGAATGACAGAATAGGCAAATGTCGACAGAAAATAGATTTGAGGTCACCAGGAGTGGGTGGGGGAGGAGGATGGGGAGTTATTGGTAGGGATGGAATCTGTTTGGGGTAATGAGAAATTTTGGAAGTAGTGGTGATGGTTGTACAGGTACATGGAATGAATGCATTCTCCATGGAAAACGTAAAAACTAATCATGCAACATGCTAACAGCCGCTGAATTTTTTCTTTAAATGGGTGAATTATGTATGATTGTACCTCATGACAAGTGTTTTGAGAAAAGCATGGGTGTCATACACGGACCCTGGAATAACTTGGAAATCAAGACTTTCATGTCCTCTGACTGGTAAAACACAGTTGAAGGTTCTAAGTTTGACCCTGATTCTCAAAACCTGGAGAACATCCCTTGCTGCCAGAGCACTTGGTCCTCATCCTGTTCTTTGCCCGACCTCCTCTCGAGGCCAGACTTAGGTTGTGCAGCTGGCCAGTCTGCTTCTCATCTGACCTGCCCCAGTGGGTGCGCTGGTTTGAACTCATTAGTTGGAGCGTCATTGTCACTGCGTCGCTTCCAGATGACCTCAGCTGTAACAGCCTAATCCGAGCTGTTTCCTCTGGGTTTCTACAGTTCTGGGCGGTCGTGTTAACCTATCTCTGCATCTCTTGGTTTCTGGCTTGTTCTACATGCCTCTCATCAGATGGTTAAGGACCTAGAGAACAGAATTCACATTTCTATTTCTCCTACATCCTTTCAGTAACTGGCAAAGCAGACCCACAGAGCCATCGCTCCTGAAGGCATCGAAGTTGTAATGCAGCAAAGTGGCCATCTTAGAATGGCGGAGAGGGCCAAGCCGGGCTTCGGAGAGACTTAGGTTTAATGCCATGTCTGCCAGTTTTCAGGGATGTGTTTAGGTAAATTTCATTTTTATGGGTCTCAGCTTCTTCATCTGGTAAAGGTGACAGCTCTTGTTATCTGCTGCAAAGGTTCTTTTTTTTTTTGAAACTAGGTCTCGCTATTTTTGCCCGTGGAACCGCAGGCTCTCGTTGCCCGGGGTACCACGTCTCAAGCCATCCCCAGCCTCAGCTTCCCAGGGAGCTGGGATGACAGGCACGTGCCACCACGCCCAGCTATTTTTTTGGAACTATGTCTTGCCATGGGCCCCAGGAGGGACTCAAACTGTGATCCCTAGCCCCGGCCGCTTCATAGGCTGAAGCTTACAGGCACGAGCCACCGTGCCCGGCCCTGCTGCAAAGGTTCTTGCAAGGGTTAAACAGGATTGAAAAATGTGTTCAGCACACTGCCAGATCACCTGTGAACTGAAGCTGCAGTGTCAGAGCAAAGTGGGAAATCGTGATTGATGATTTATCTCAAAATCAACACAGAACACATGTGGCTCTAAAATTATACTCTCCTAATGGAATGGTTTCCCAAGCTTTTATAAACAAGAATGAAGGGGAAAGCAAACCAAATGGCTTTTGCTATGAGTACTACATCCCTTCTAGACACAGTGCCAAACGTTTTATTAAGGTCTTAGATCTACTAATATTTTTGAGGAAACAGAAAATGCAGAACTCACATAAATCTTGCTCAATTCTTTCACATACAGCACAGGATAGGAATTTGGAGCCTATTAAAATAATCAATGTGAACAGGATGCTTAAAACACACACACAAGGTGATTGTTTTTCTCTGGTTTTGGTTAATGTCATTTTTCCCCCTGAGGTTTGATTTTCTATCAACCTTTTCTTAATACATAGTCCCCCCCGCCCCCCGGTTATTAAGATAATACTTATTTTTTGAATGGTAGTATGTATGATAGAACATACAAGCTTTGATAACTGCTCCTGCAGATAATAATTGGCCGATAATCACTGTTAACAATATAGTGGATATTCTCTTAGTTTCCCCTGAAGTACATATAATTTAATAAAAATTTGAAATATATGTATAATTAAATAAATTAAAATAATGTAATACTGTCCTCAACTTTTTGTCTAATGAACCAAGTATCTGAAGGAATCTTTTCTTGACAAGGCAGATAGTGTTTCTTATTATTATTTTTGTTTGTTTGTTTTTAGAAAGTAGGTCTTGCTATGTTGCCCAGGGTTATCCTGAACCCATGGACTCAAGTGATCCCTAGCCTCAGCGTCCCAGGTAGCTGGGATTACAGGCATCTGCCACCATGCTTGGCTGCTTTTTAGAGACCAGGTCTCGCTATGTTGCCTGGGGTAGTCTCGAACCCAAGAACTCAAGTGATCCCAAGCCTCTTGCCTCCCAGTGCTTGAACAATAGGCATGCGCCACCACGCCTGGCTTGAATATCTAATTTTTAAATATTCTTTGCACTAATCTTATTTAATGTCGGCCTAACGTATTGATTAAAGCTTTGTTTTTAAAGCCATCATACTATTCTTCATATATAATTTATTCTAATGTCTTTGAGAAACTTTTCAGTCAGTTACATTAAGATACAAACTCCTGACATTCTACAGCACCCACAGGAATGTGTTAGAAGCCAGGTTTTCTGCTTTTTGCTAGTTGTGCTCCCCCTGCAGGCACAAAGTGGAAAGGCACCACATTGAGTTGGTTTCTGTCATCAAAGTCTCCACAGTTAAAGAAACCAAACAAAGCCATTTATTCAGAACAAACCTTTAATCTTGATGTGAATCACCATTTCCTTCTTCCTGGCGTGTCTCTGAGTCTGCAACCAAAGTTCCAATCCAAACACCCAGAATCTGATTTTAGATAAGAATTTTAATTATAAAAGTCCAACCCAACACCACCCTTTTGGCTTCCAGACTGTCCTTTGTGTAGCTATGGAGGATGTTTTTCTATACCCACCCTCTTGGGTAAGTGAATTGTGCCGCTTAGTCCATTCTTTGGACCTTCCTTCTTGAACAGATGATGCAGGGTCTTTAGCTGGTAGATTAGCTAACAACATAGTAACTCCAACCAAAATGGAGCTACTCGGGTTGACTAAGTGACACAGCAAAGCTCCAGCTTTAACAGCTCAGACTTACTTCTGCTTCTGTACTTAGTAGCACAATACAGGCCATCAGCGCAGCAATATGCTGTGTTACCATCTCTCTTTTCACTCTCTTGTGGCTAGAGGTTAAGGAGACACAGTGCACGACTGTGGGGGAGGGATTTCTGGGCAGGGTATCTGAGATGTCACTCAGCTGCTACGCCCCTTTGGTCCTCTTCCTCTCCCCCACTTCTTCCTATGGAGCCCGAAGGTGCCAGGGCATCAGACATGGAGGAGAGGAGAACAGGCAAACAGGAGCACAGGTCCCCAAGACAGCCTCACGCGGTCACTTCATTCTGGGGCTACTTCCAGATTTGAGAGAAAAACAAGATGGATCTTCTGAGCTTGTCACCAACTACAATCCCAACACAGACACTGAAACAACTGTCTCTTCAAGGCCAGAACAAGAGACGGGAGTGCAAGAACTATGTCCAGAGGACGCAACGTACTTTCCCAGATATCTAATTTATAAACTTAACAGACCAAAAACTAAGCAGTCTCCTAAGTCTCTGGAAGAACTCATAGCATGATGACTTCTGTGAGGCAAATAATGAGAACCTCTGGAGTATTAAAAACTGGTGAGATGAAGAATGTCATGGAAGGACAGGCAAGAGAGTCCAAAAATGCACTCATACAGCTACGGTCAGCTGGTTTTTGACAAGAGTTTAGTCTCTTTTTAACAAACGGTGCTGCTAGGACAAACGGAGCGCCACAGCCAAGGCATCAGCTGGGCCTGCTACCCCACGTCCTAACAAATGTTAACTCAGACCTGCATGTGAGAGCTAAAGTGTTTGGGAAAAATAACTGTAAACACATTTCTGGAGAGGCCATGGTTTGTCCAAAAGGACAAGTGACCAAAAGGGAAAATAAGACAAATCAATGGATAGGACATCACCAACATTAACCACCTCTGGGCCTTAAAGGACACTATCAAAAGTAAATAATTAAAGGGGAGAGCGCTTCTGTAAGTCATATATCTGGAAAAGGTCTAGAATTCGAGCTCTAAAGAAATTTTATAGCTCACCTGGGCACATAAGCAACAGCTTATGGAGTCGTGGCTAGGACTAGGGATCGTGGTTCGAGTTCCACCTGGGGCAACATAGTGAGACCTAGTTCCAAAAAAATAGCTGGGCGTGGTGTGGCATGCACCTGTAATCCCAGCTACCTGGAAAGCTGAGGCTGGGGATTGCTGAGTCCATGGTACCCCCCCAGGCAACGTGAGCCTGCGATTCCATGGGCAAAAATAGCGAGACCTAATCTTAATTTACAGTTCAACCACAAGAAGACAAATAGTTGAAGTAAAAACTGGGCCTAGAATATGAGTAAACATTTCTCCAAAGAAGATACACAGATGGCTGATCACCACAGGAAAAGATACGCCACAGGATTAGCTATTAGGGAACCACAAATCCAAACCACTATGAGGTATGCATCACCCGTAACAGGACAGTGATAAACACATGAGTGGTGGTGAGGTGAAGAAATGAGAACCCTCATAAATTGCTGGTGGGAATGCAAAAAGCAGCAGCTGCTGTGGAAAAAAGAGTCTGGCGGTTCTCAGGAAGTTAAATATAGTGTTACCATATGACTCAGCAATTCTACTCTTAGGTATATAACCCAGAGGAATGGAAACATATGTCCACATAAAAATATGCATGAATGTTCTTGGCAACACTGTTCTGTAATCACCAAACAGTGACAACTGCCCAGCTATCCATCCACAAACAGAAAACAGAATGTGGAATATTAGTCGGCCATGAAAAGGAACGCCTGATAGAGGACACAAGACAAATGAGCCCCAAGGATAACATGCAAGTAAAAGAAGTCAGACACAAAAGGCAAAATGAAGGCCGGGCACGGTGGCTCGTGCTCGTAAGCTTCAGCCTATGAAGCGGCCGGGGCTAGGGACTGTGGTTCAAGTCCCGCCTGGGGCCCATAGCGAGACCTAGTTCCACAAAATAGCTGGGCGTGGTGGTGCGCACCTGTAATCCCAGCTCCCTGGGAAGCTGAGGCTGGGGATGGCTTGAGTTTGTGGTACCCCGGGCAACGAGAGCCTGCGGTTCCATGGGCAAAAATAGCAAGACCTAGTCTCAAAAAAAAAAAAAAAAAAAAGACAAAAGGCAAAATTATCTAATTCCACTTCTATCAGGTGCCAGGCACAGGCAAATGTGGAGAGTGGACGTGGAATCCAGGTTTCTGGGAGCTGGTGCATCCCTTTGGCGTATTGAGAATTTTGGAAATACAGCGGTGACAGTTACACCAGCTTCTAGAACGCCAGTGAATCGCACTTACAAATGGCTAAAATGGTTAAGGGGTGTATATACTTTACCACAAACCACAATCTCAAAGCAGGGAAGGAAGTATAGAGACGTGGCTACGGCTATACCACCCTGAACGCTCCCTATCTCGCCTGAAGTATAGCAATGTGTAAGAACACAAAAAGGCCAGGCAAGGTGGTGTATGCCTGCAAACAGCAGTCTAGGAAGCCGCAGCCGGGGCCAGGGATCACGGTTTGAGTCCCTCTAGGGGCATGTAGCGAGATCTAGTTCCAAAAAGAATATAGCTGGGTGTGGTGGCATGCACCTGTTATTTCCAGACCTGGGAAGCTGAGGCTGGGGATGGCTTGAGTCTGTGGTACCCTGGGCAATGTGAGCCTGTGGTTCCACAGGCAAAAATAGCGAGACCTAGTCTCAAAAAAAAAAAGAACACAAAAAGATATGCACTGTATGATCACATTTGTATGACGTGTCCAGATAGGCAAATCCATAAAGACAGAAAGCCGATCAGGGGTTGCCAGGACCTGGGGTGGGAGTGGAGTGATGGGGTGGGAAGGGTAGATGAGGAGGGTGTTGGAGAGTAATGGGGCTGTGTGAGGTGTGACTGCTAGAGTACAGATGGATCTTTTTTTGTGGTGATGAAAATTTTCTGGAGTTCATGGTTGCAAATGTTGTGGATATACTAAAAACCACTGTCCTGCATATTATTTAATTTAATTAATTTATTTATTTATTTATTTGAGACCAGGTCTTGCTATTTTTGCCTGTGGAATCTCAGGCTCTCGTTGCCCGGGGTACCACGGACTCAAGCAATCCCCAGCCTTAGCTTCCCAGGTAGCTGGGATTACAGGCGCACGCCACCACGCCCAGCTATTTTTTTGGAACTAGGTCTCATTACAGGCCCCAGGCAGAACTCAAACCGCGATCCCTAGCCCTGGCTGCTTCATAGGCTGAAGCTTACAGGCACGAGCCACCGTGCCCGGCCTTGACCTGTATATTTTAAAAGCATGAGTACTACCTCAAAAAATTTTAAATGAATGTCAACAACAGGTAATACGCCGGACACCGTGGCTCGTGCCTGTAAGCTTCAGCCTATGAAGCAGCCGGGGATAGGGATCATGGTTCGAGTTCCGCCTGGGGCCCATAGCGAGACCTAGTTCCAAAAAAATAGCTGGACATGGTGGTGCGCGCCTGTCATCCCAGCTACCTAGGAAGCTGAGGCTGGGGATGGCTTTAGTCCGTGGTGCCCCGGGAAATGAGCCTGCGGTTCCATGGGCAAAAATAGCGAGACCTAGTCTTCAAAAAAACAGAAAACAAACAAACAAAGAAAAAAAAACAAAGACAGGTAATAACGCTTCTGTCACATGGAACATTAAAAATGTATTTATTGTTACCGAGGCTTATTAAACAACACTTTAACAATGCAGCACACCTTGATTGACATATCACCCTCCCCTCCCCATTTTCCATAGAAGAGCTTTTTTTTTAACCCGGCATTGCAGCCCTGCCCCTAAAGAGCTTTTCCAGCAAAGACAGAAGACACTGCTCACTTCTCTCTTCCATACAAAGCTCTGCGGGAAAAGCCAAGACCTTGCACATCCTGCTGTAAATTGCTGTCCCCAGCTGGGAGAAGACGACTGCCGGGCTGGCTTTACTGGCCAGGTCCTGACAGGCTCTTGTTCATGAACTGTCTCTTCACGAAGCAAGTCCACCACTGACAAGAGAGGACAGAACACAATGAACAAGGCTGGCACGGTGGCTCGTGCCTGTAAGCTTCAGTCTATGAAGCGGCTGGGGCTAGGGATCGCGGTTCAAGTTCTGCCTGGGGCCCGTAGCGAGATCTAGTCCCAAAAAAATAGCTGGGCATGGTGGCTCACGCCTGTAATCCCAGCTACCTGGGAAGCTGAGGCTGGGGGTGGCTTGAGTCTGTGGTACCCCAGGCAACGTAAGCCTGCGGTTCCACAGGCAAAAATAGTGAGAACTAGTCTCAAAGAAAAAAAAAAAAGAACACAATGAACAGTGGTGGCCAAATCACAGTGCAAATTCAAGTAAGGTCCCAAGCTGACTTAACAACAAAATGTAAAGTAGTCCGGGAGCCCTACAATGAAGACAAAATAAATGTGACATGATCAAGATGTCTCACACCGAAACAAACCAACCTGTCCTATGGCTTTCCAATGCCGATCCTGGCATGTACAACCCAAACTCTGGGTGACCTGTGATTCGCCACTCAGGTGTACCAGTGACCCCCATTACGGACCGGGCACATCCTCCCTGTAGAGCCACACTGCCATGCACTCAGGGAGACCTGCGTGTTTCAAGGTGGCTACGGACGGAAGGTCAGGCGGAGAAGAGGTCTTACCTTGCTGGGTTTATCGTTCTGGGGATCAAAGACTTTCTCGCAGAGTCTCAGTCCGGTCTCTTGCCTGAGCTGCTGCAAGTAGGCCCTCATCACTTCTAGACAAAAAGCAGGACAAGAACTGACTGAGAAACTGCACCCCAAATGTGCTGCTGCTGGTCTAGACACTGACGTTGGCGCAGCATTTCTCTGGACTCGAGCAGAATAAGAAACAGCCAGTCCGGCAGCTCTAGAGCTGCATTTCTCTTGGCCCAACAGCATCTCCAGCCGTCACACCTGCTGCTGCCACACTTGTTTTGTGAGCGTGACCAGCCTGTGCTCATGATGCCACGCTCCACTGACCAGCAATCGCCCAAGGAGAGGAGGAGGGGGGAAGTCAGGTGGAGCAGCTCTCGGGCCAGAGGAGGAGGGGGCGCCCCCTTCTTACCATCCTCCTGCTTGTTGGCAGGTTTGGCATAAATTGCATTCAGGGGAAAGCCAGGCTCTCCGGGAATGGGGAAATTCGTGATCCCTAGTGTGTACATTTCTTTCTCCCCTTGGCTTCTGGAGTTGCACTAAAAAAATAAATAAATAAATAAAATACACATACATTTCACAGAAGAAGAATATTTAACTTGCAATTTTTCAAATTAAGTAGCAGCAGCTGAGATTATTCATGTTGGTTTTGTGTGTGTGTGTGTGTCTTTCCGTAACCTGGTGATGCCTGCAGACCCCCATCTCAGAATGTTTTAAATAAATAAAATGCACAGAATTAACAAAGAAACCAGTTACCCTGAAAGGCCGGGCACAGTGGCTCGTGCTTGTAAGCTCCAGCCTATGAAGCGGCTGGGGCTAGGGATCGCAGTTCAAGTCCCGCCTGGGGCCCTTTGTGAGCGCGACCAAAAAATAGTTCCAAAAAATAGCTGGGTGTGGTGGTGCGCGCCTGTCATCCCAGCTACCTGGGAAGCTGAGGCTGGGGATTGCTTGAGTCCGTGGTACCCCGGGCAACGAGAGCCCACGGTTCCACCGGCAAAAACAGCGAGACCTAGTCTCAAAAAAAAAAAAGACAAAAACCAGTTACCCTGAAACCAAATTAAAATAAAAAATACTAGGCCAGACATGGTGGCGCATGCCTGTAAGCGGCAGTCTAGGAAGCCGCGGACAGAACCGGGGATCGCAATTCGAGTTCCGCTGGGTGCCCATAGTGAGACCGAGTTCCAAAAAAAATAGTTGGGCGTGGTGGCGTGCGCCTGTGATCCCAGCTACCTGGGAAGCTGAGGCTGGGAACCGCTTGAGTCTGTGGTAACCCGGGCAACATGAGCCTGCGGTTCCACAGGCAAAAACAGCGAGACCTCGTCTCAAAAAAATAAAATAAAAATAAAAAATACCAAATACAATACTAACATACCAAATTAACAGACAGCTATACAACTGTTTCTAGTTGACTACAATGAATAACAAGGGCTAGAAGTGGGCCCTAGAACTACATTTTCAAGTACTTACAAGGGTCAACAAACTTGCAAAATATCTTCTACCTAAATGTAACAGGAAAATGCAGTGCTTTCTACTGGAGAAAAAGCTGCAGGTGTTGCTGTTACTCTAGTGGGTTATCACCTACACTGTAACTACAGCAAATGCTAAATTCTAGTTATAGGATGGTGATAAGAAAGATATGATCTTTCCCATTCAGGTTGATGCACCATCAAATTCCTTGAATTGTATCCTTGCACTCCAGGGTAAAGTCCTCTTTAAGTGAAAAGCTCAGAAATTTTTGTGTCAACAGTTCTGTTTTGGGAAAATGCATGCATAGCCTGAAAACAACCAGGCCCTGATTCTTCTCTCGAGTCAACTACACTGTATGTCTAGAAATCACCTCTTAAATGCAAGCTTTCAGTCAGAGGAAGTTCCTTCTTGTCCTGAAAGACTCCATAAGCCTGGATGGCTGAGAGGTCAAAACTTAGTTAAGAGTTTGTTTTCCTGCCAGATGATCATCCAAACAAGCTGCGTTACCTTTTGGAGTTTCTTCAGACACTCAGAAATGTAGAGAGTGATATATATCAGGGTCCTGTCAGCTTCATTCTATGGGAGAGAGAACAAACCTTAAAGATGGTACTGTTCAAAACAAAACAATGACGTGTGGTGAAGTGCCAATGAAACAACTGTGTGCCAAAGGATTCCCTCTTTGTCCCTTGATCATCAACTGACATGTGATAATGGAGTAACTATGGATCAAAAACCCCTTTCTCTGAAGAAGAGAAACACCAGATGACCAGATGGTCTCACTTATATGTGGGGTATAGGAAGAACAAACAAAAGGACAAGAAAAAGCTAAAATCAACAAACTGATAACAGAACTAAAGCACATAGCAAAGGAGGGAAAGGGAGAGAGGGTGAAATCAGGGAGGGATGAGCACAAGAGAGCGTGATAATGGTTCATGGGTGACAGGATAGTGGGAGAACTTTGGGGTCTACATATCGTAAGAAAAAATATATATAATCAATGAAAAATGAGGAAAAATATAGCTAGCATATGAGAATTTTATTTGTACTGTGTAAAAAAGAAAAAAAAAATCCCTTAAAAAAAAATCCCTTTCAGGCCGGGCACGGTGGCTCGTGCTTGTAAGCTTCAGCCTATGAAGCGGCCGGGGCTAGGGATCGCGGTTTGAGTCCCGCCTGGGGCCCGTAGCGAGACCTAGTTCCAAAAAAATAGCAGGGTGTGGTGGCGCAGCCTGTCATCCCAGCTACCTGGGAAGCTAAGGCTGGGGATTGCTTGAGTCTGTGGTACCCCGGGCAACAAGAGCCTGCAGTTCCACAGGCAAAAATAGCGAGACCTAGTCTCAAAAAAAAAAAACAAAAAACAAAAAAAAATCCCTTTCTCCACAGTTTTCTCAAGCCCCTGTCTGCTCCTGAGGGAGCCATCAGCATCGGTCACTCTTGTTTTCCTCAGATACTGGCTTTGGTTCCCCAGGAGCTGTGCCAACACCCTCACTTTGTGTAGGAAGGAGAGCGAACAAAGCTGCCTGGAAACCTGAGGTGTACCATATGGTTACGTTTTAAAACCCTTTCACTTCAGGATCTCTGCTGAGAACAGGCACATTCATTACACTGAAGGAGGAAGCAAATATTTGACGTGCGACTTGCTCTTGAAAAGCTGCAGAGGCCCAGCTCTTGACAAATGGATGGCGATCCAATATGGCACCTAGTTCAGGTCAGATTTTACAGAGACTTGTAGCTTTGAAAAAACAAACCACACATATTCCTGTTGCTGAGATGGAGAAAATGCGATGTGGCAGAATTATAGCTCTTCCAAACACAGTAAATACAGAAAACTCTGCTGCCAGCACAGAAGGTTTAGAATATCAATTTGTAGAACACGGGTTTACATAGAGATCTTACATTCTGTTTGATTCCAAAAGTTCAACGTTTGGCAAGAAGCTGAACTTCTTTTTTTTTTTTTTGGAGACTAGGTCTCGCTATTTTTGCCCATGGAACCGCAGGCTCTCGTTGCCCGGGGTACCACAGACTCAAGCAATCCCCAGCCTCAGCTTCCCAGGTAGCTGGGATGACAGGCAGGCGCCACCACACCCAGCTATTTTTTTTGGAACTAGATCTCATTACAGGTCCCAGGCAGAACTTGAACCGCGATCCCTAGCCCCGGCCGCTTCATAGGCTAAAGCTTACAGGCATGAGCCACCATGCCCAGCCAGAACTTCTTACATTCTAGAATTTTACCAAGAAACTCTGTTGACATGACTTTTAACTTGCTCATAGCAGGAGCCTGGAGAACTACTTATTTTCTCCCACTTCTTCCTCTCTTTTTCTGCCACCTTCCTTCCTCAAAAGAACTAAAAGCAGAAGGGAAGAGTTGGCTGAGGTCAGGATCAAGGTCACTGAAGTTTCTTTAGTTCTCCATCTAGGTCCAGGACACAGAAGTAGAAGTAGGTTTAAAAAAAATACACACACACACACACACACACACACACACACACACACACACACACACACACACATAGCACATAGGATTTTTTTTTAGTTTTGAATTAGCACATAGTAGGTGCTTAATTAATGTTGCATGAAAAAGTGTCTAAAGCACAGGCTGGCAAACGTCCTCTGCACAGGACCAGAGAGCAAGCAGTTTAGGCTTTGCAGACATACAAAGTTTGTCACAACTCTTCAACCCAGCCACTGTGGCGCGAAAGCAGGAGACGGTGTCAACAAACGCATGTGGCTGTATTCTAGTAAAACTCTGTTTACAAGGGGCATCAGGCACAGCAGTCCAAATTTTGTTCTCAGGCCATGGTTTGCCAACGCCTGGTATAGACTTTGGAGGAAATATGAGAAACTATTATACAGAGGTTGAATGTGAGGCACTGCCCCGAATTCCTAAGAATCACACCATCTCGTTTCATTTTACCTACTCCTCATAATCCCCTCGTTGCCATGTAGATACCAGCCCCAGCAGAAAGCTCAATTAAGTATTAAGAGGCTGGGCACGGTGGCGCATGCCTGTAAGCGGCAGCCTAGGAAGTCATGGCTGTGGCCAGGGATCACAGTTCGAGTCCCGCCGGGGGCATGTAGCAAGACCTAGTCCCAAAAAATAGCTGGCCGTGGTGGCGTGCACCTGTAATCCCAGCTACCTGGGAAGCTGAGGTTGGGGATTGCTTGAGTCCGTGGTACCCTGGGCAACATGAGCCGGTTCCACAGGCAAAAATAGCAAGACCTAGTCTCAAAAAAAAAAAAAAAAAAAAAGTATTAAGAGCTCTGTACTTTACCTTAATTTCATAGTTTTTGAAGAAGACATTGGCTTTGAAGTAATAGATGGCTTCATCCACGATATCTGTATCTTTTGCTGAGCAGGACAAAAAGGGAAGAGGGCAGAGAACATCAGTCAAATGCAAAACATAACACAAAAACCCACCCTCAACAACCAAGATTGCGAAGTTGAATAAAATGAGACTAGTGAGATCTAGTGTCTTAAGAAATCATTTTGAAAAAAGTACATTATTCTTATAGTGCTATTATTTTTATAATAAACGTACACTTATGGTAGAAAAGTGAATTAACCAATACCAAGAAAAAAAGCTTTTAACTGTTACCCTGAAATCTTACTACCCAGAAACAATATTATTAAATTTTGTGAATGTCACTCCCAACAGTCATTTCTTAAAGGCAGATATAGATAAACTTCAATAAAAACCCTTTTAAAAATAAGTTCTCAATATAACTTTATTTGAATGAGCATTTCATAGTTTTTTGTTTTTTTTTTTTGAGACAAGGTCTCGCTATTTTTGCCTGTGGAACCCCAGGCTCACATTGCCCAGGGTGCCACACTCAAGCAATTCCCAGCCTCAGCTTCCGAGGTAGCTGGGATTACAGGCACGTGCCACCACGCCCAGCTATTTTTGGGGGGGCTAGGTCTTGCTACATGACCTCGGCGGGACTCGAACCTCCATCCCTGGCCCCAGCTTCCTAGGATGCCACCATGTCCAGCCTCCATGTGAGTTGTGCGCCACCATGTCCAGCCTCCATGTGATTCTGTAGGTCCTTCTTTTCCTAATCTCTAGGGTTATGTCATCAAAGAGGTGACTTTATATTTAAAAATAGGTATTTTTTTTTTTTTTTTAGACTAGGTCTCGCTATTTTTGCCCATGGAACCACAGGCTCATGTTGCCTGGGGTGCCACAGACTCAAGCAATCCCCAGTCTCAGCTTCCCAGGCTGGGATTACAGGCGCATGCCACCACGCCCAGCTATATTTTTTGGAACTAGGTCTCGCTACATTGCCCCAAGCGGGACTCCAACCGTGATCCCTGGCCCCAGCCATGGCTTCCTAGGCTGCCGCTTACAGGCATGCATCACCATGCCTGGCCCTGAGCATTTTATAGTTTTAAGGGAGAACTCTCAGTTGTCACTTGGGAACACAATGGGGTTCATGTCTTTTTTTTTTTAAATAAAATCTACGACTTAAAATATACTTGTACAAGCTGTTCTAGGTAGCTTGAGGCTGAGAAAAGCCAGAAATACTGTGGTGACAAAGACAGATTGATCTCATTACACAATTTCCTTGGCAATTTTTGTTGTCTTTTTTTTTTTTTTTTAATTTTAAAAAGGTCAAAATCCCAGGGTCTTAATATCCGGCAGCTGGTTTCAGCAACGCAGAGGCAGTTATTTATACTTCTTGCCCATGACTGCTATCCTTCTCCTAAGGAGACACAAAGTCATTCTGAAGCTCTCATTCTCTGTAACTGAGTTGGCTCCATTCTTGCTCATTCCCTGACTAAAGAATTTCAACAGAATTCTAAGTCTAGTCTTGTATCCCTGGCGATCTACTTTCTTAGCTGCAAAAAGAAAACTTCCTCTGAGAATTCACCAACAATTTATAAAACCCAGCTAGTTCTAAATGTCATGATGTCAGGTGTGGTAGAGAGCCAGATTCAGAACCTAGAGGAATGCTAATGACAGAAAAAAAGATGTCCAGAATATTAGTTGGATGGAAATACATTAATCTGACTAATGCTAACAGTGAATTTAATTTACTTCACAGCGTAGGTTTCCGCTCCCTTCAATTCCAATTCAGTTCTAATGGAGTTTCCTGGGGCAGAGTAACAAGCCATTCCTTGTCCATAAAAAGCAGCAAACTCTGATTCCAGGGGCTCCTGTTCTCCCACCAGGGCATAAGAACGGCAACGGTGGTGTTTAGATTTACCCCATCCTTGATTAATCACTTCTCCTGATATACAATACGGTGCTTTGTAATGACCTAAATAGGGACTTCTCCAAGAAATCTGGGCCAACGCTGATTCTTGTTTTTAATTTGCACTGTAATTCCATTAGTTTTCTTCTTTTCAGGTCTGTTTCCATTTGTTCCTTTTCTTCATCTCAGAATCAAATAAAGACTGTGGTGACTCACTAAATTTATTAAGTTTACTGGGCTTTCAACTGGTGTTGAAAACAAAATTAAATCAAGAGACATCAAGTCAAACAGCCTGGATGAGACCGAGTCAGCACAGAGCTGGCAGCTATGGCCATGGTCTTGGAAATCATGAATGGAAGTCAGTGCCAACCTTCCTGGGTACAGGGAAACCATGTCTGCACAATATAATACAAATTATACAGCTGGCAGAACATTTCAATGTGTCATAAGAGTCTCAGATAGTATCTGAGAAGAATAGGGCTTTCTGGTTAGTGAAAATAAAAAACAGTAAGAGCCAAGATGTAAAATTGAGAAAAACGAAGAAGAAATGAGCAACGTTATATAGGACACAAGACACTTAACAGGGAGGTACTGCTAAGATGAAGGTCCTAAAGAATGGGTAGATTTAGACAGAGAAGAGGTTAAAATATTTTCTTTTTTATAGTTTGATGACAGAAGGAGGACGGGAAATGGCATTAGACAGAAGGAGTGGCATCTCAGCAGTTTGAAAGAACTGATCATGATGGGAATAGTGTCAAGAACGAAGAGTACATCAACTCTTCCCGGTCAATAAAAAGTCCTACAGGCATTAGCAGCAATAATCTAGTTTCCTGTTAGATGCAACATACACCCAGGATCTTAATGGGTCTAGAATACAACACACACCAAGAAAACACAGCATAATGCAAGACAGAGGACCGAACTAAGAATTTCCCTAATTTGGTAACGTCAGAGGACAGCCTGGAATGACTTCACACCAGCATCCCAAATGAGCAGACTCACCCTAAGACTGCCCACCTGGGGCTATGCAGACATCTCTTCTAACAAACCTGTCCCTTTCTTTTTCCTTTTTTTTTTTTTTTTTTTTTTTTTTTTTTTTTTTTTTTTTTTTTTTTTTTTTTTTTTTTTTAGAGTCTAGGTCTTGCTATGTTGCCCAGGGTTGTCTTGAACCCATGGACTCAAATGATTCCTAGCTTGAGCCTCCCAGGTAGCTGGGATTACAGGTATGTGCCACCACGCCCAGCTAAACCTGTCCCTTTCAGAGGCATCTCTTTCTGGCCAGTTGTACCTGTTTAAAAGTCTTCTTTTTTTTGAGACTAGGTCTCACTATTTTTGCCCCTGGAACCACAGGCTCTCGTTGCCCGGGGTACCACAGACTCAAGCAATCCCCAGTCTCAGCTTCCAGGTAGCTGGGATCACAGGCGCCACCACCATGCCCAGCTATTTTTTTGGGACTAAGTCTTGCTATGTGCTCCCGGCGGGACTCAAACCGCGATCCCTGGCCCCAGCTGTGGCTTTCTAGGCTGCCACCTACAGGCATGCGCCACTCTGCCTTAAAATATACTTTTTAAAAATCCTAAATTATCAGAAAGGGCCTTTGACTTACTCTCTCTCGGGGCAGGTCCTTTGAACTGACTCCTGATAGGCAACAGTGCCATGTTGCCAATCAGCCTGGTCTCAGGGTCCATGAGAGAAGAATGGTAAGCCTGTAGGTAAGAACAAAGAAATGGAAAGAGAGCAAATGTCAGCAGGGCAGATCAGTCTACACAGGAAACTAGAGAGTAAGGCCCCCTCCCCCCAAGACTGACTAGAGATTACAGCGGCAAGGATATACTGGAGGTAGCTACAGAGACTTTTTTTGAGGGACTATGTTTTGCTATTTTTTTGCCTGTGGAACCACAGGCTCACGTTGCCCGGGGTACCACAGACTCAAGCAATCCCCAGTCTTACCTTCCCAGGTAGCTGGGATTACAGGCATGAGCCACCATGCTCAGCTATTTTTTGGGGACTAGGTCTCACCACGTTGCCGTGGGTGGGTCTCAAACCCGTAGACTCAAGCAATTCCCAGTCTCGGTCTTGCTTCATAGCTACGATTAAAGGCGCACACCACCATGCTCGAAGATCGGGCAACACAGGTTGTTTTCATATTTTATAGGGGAAATAATAGGGAGCTACTAAGTGCATCTCTTCAAAGTCTATATTCAGGGACAGTACACTGGTAACTGGGGTTATTGACATTACAAGAAACCATCAAGCATATATAAATCAGGGGTACCCAGTCCCCAGCTGGTGCTAAACCGGCCTTGACAGAGACATGACTTGTGTTCTCTCAGTCTATTTCCAGATTTGTAAAGCGAAGCGATCTACTACTACTACCTGCAGTGGGTGGCATGAGTTAAAGGAGAGAAGAAAACCACATTTCTCAGTCTGGCTTTTTTTCTAACAAGCGGGGTTTCATCCTTATGTTCGCGTATGCACCCAATGGCTGCTAAGCACCTTCTCCATGGAAGGCAGGGTGATAAAGCAGTATACACCACTACTAGGGTCCCTGTCCCTAAAGCACTTTCAGGCTAATGGAAAAGGTGGATATTAAATAAGCATCCGCGAAGGGAAGCCCAGGGTGCTTTGTGCAATTGTAGCCAGCAGACTTTAGCATGCTGGCTTAAAAAGCTGGTTTTAAGCCAGGCATGGTGGCGTGCACCTGTAATCCAAGCGCTGGGAGGCAAGAGGCCAGGGAATGCTTGAGTTCTCGGGTTTGAGACTACCCCAGGCAACGTAGCGAGACCGGTTCTCGAAAAAGCAGCCTGGCATGGTGGCGGGCATCTGTAATCTCAGCTACCTGGGAG
>PVHY01022325.1:0-22568 GCA_004024945.1 Uropsilus gracilis
GAGAGTCCATCTCCAGACGCTTGAAGACATGTTCCTTTGAATGCTCCTCGTTGTCTTCCACGCTGTCTTCTCCTTGTCACCTTCAGGTAGCAGGAACTCCACGGTGCCAAACCAGCAAAGTTCACTTTCTTCTCAGGCCTAACTTTTGCACGGCCTCTTTCAGACACAAATCAAACTCAGCAAAGCAAACTCCAACACGCAGTTCAAATCTGCAAACTCCTTAACTGCATTCAGCACACATGCTGCCAGCCTGGGCCAGCCGAGGGTTGCAGGCCCTCGGTGGCCACATGGCCAAGCTCACATGGCTCACATCTTTACAAGATGGCCGATTCCCATCTCCTCTCCATACTGGAATCCCAATCCAATTGAATCCTGAATTGAATTGAATCCTTCTCTTTGTTTGCACACCGTTTATATACCCTGATTTCCCACCTTCCAGGAAATCTGTTACACTTCTTTCTTCCCCCTGCATCCCCCTGAAGGGAAATTCCAGCTAAGGTCATTCTCCCATTTTAAGATTACCTGTCCCTGAAACCTGCAATCTTAAACAGGAGACAGTGGGGGGGGGGGGGGTGGCACACCCTATCAGTATTGCTTATGATGCTGCAAATTACATATAACTTTCAGGATATGTTCTAGGTGTGCACAATCTTATTCTCTGACTGAAAATACTATTTCTATTAATCTATCCTAACAAGAGGTCAGGAAATAGGTTTTTAAAAAAGCTATCTCTATTAAGACTTCATTGAAGCATTACTGGAAAAAGTCAGAAAAAAAAGAGCAAGCAAGTAAATTATATCCTATAGTCAAAAACTAAACGCTTACAACTTAATGTTAAATTGTCAGTAAGTTTATACACACACAAGTAATAAATAAAAATAAAACACTGAATATGTACAATGCTTCTCATGTTAGTCTAGTACATTCTGGATAAATTTATACATAAACTTTCAAATTTTGTGTTAAGCTGTTGTGTTGTTAAATTTCAAAATTATTTAAAAAAAACACACAAAAATGTTATTAACATAGAATGGGGCTGTCATTCCTTCGAAGGCTAACATGAAAACAACATAATGTCCTGCCCTGGCAAATGTAAGAAAACTCTCAAGTGAAAAATTAAAAACTTCTTGACTGAAACTATTAAATATAATCATTATTCTCATTGAACTTTTTTTATGATTTTAGAGTCACACCACCATTAGAGGATGTATACCTGAAGTGCACTATTTTATTCCATTCCAAAAAAAGAGAATGAAATACAATAAAAACTCAGAAGGCAGCACACTGCTTGAAGATACATTATATAATGCAAAGAATAATTTTTTAAGAGTAGAAAATTGATCATTGTTTGGCAGAGACTCAATACTAGAGATGTACTATGCGTTAATTAATTCTGGGAAGGATACATTGTAATTTGAGTAGGAATTCACAGAGACCCTGGGGCTTTAGAAAAGCCCTCTTTTCCCACAATAAGAAGGGCTGGAGTGGAAAGCCACACAGAAAATGTGTTTCTCAAAGGACATAGCTGATGATTTTTGTGAAAATGTATTTAGTGTCAAGATTGCTCTAAATTATTAAAGAAGTTCTATGAGTTCCTCTATTAAAATGCAACCCTTTGCAAAGAATTGTATGGATAGGGAAACAAAATCTGTATATCAGAAGCTGATGAAGCAACACACAGGTCTATCTCACAGATGGAAAATATGTGGGACTATCTTTACAAGAGATGGCACATGTCCAAAACTTTTTAGTCATTTCTAATGGCAACAACTTAGATGGTGACCCAACTTAGATGGTGACCTACCACTGAATAAGAGAAATTAGGATGTTCAGTGTTCATTACATTCATCAGTTCTTAGCCATATCAAGAAACTTCCACTTCCAGAATATATGTCCAATTCAATCTCGGATCTAACAGGAGCCAGTATTACGGCAATTTCATTAGTTACTGATCCATTTGGAAGTGACTGGTAATAAAGATAGAGGGTGACTTCAAGTATCTTTTGCTTCAACATTCTCTTGGTTCTTAGATTACTTAAAATTACTCAAATCATTCAATGTACATTCTCCTACATTCCAAATCAAGAATTCCTCTTAATTCTGTTATCGAAATTGTAGCCAATTTTCACTGCTGGTCATCGCTGAAAATAGGCTTAAGGGACCTTGAATAATCTTATGAGAATGTCTACACTCCCTGACTTGGTAGTTCGGAATATCAACATCTCTTAAGAGCACACAACCAATTGATAGGCTTCTTTTTTAACTAACAACTACAAATTCACTTCCATACTACATGCTTCCACGTGAGCATTAATCCTTTTGGCAATACTATTTCAAGATATTACTTGGCTAATTATTGCCTTGGGCAACTGAAAGGCATTCTCTTGTAGAAGAAGCAAGACAGATCCAAAAAACAAATTTCCTGGACAAGGATGTTTTGAGAGGCATTCACATAATCTATCATGAGTTTATAGGTGCTCTCGGAGCAATGATGATGCACTTCTCAACAGGTGACAGAAGAAAGAAAATGTGGAGAAGCCCCCCTGTAACTTATCCTTGTAAGAAGTGAATCGTTTTTTTAAGGACACTGACTGAGCTATGTGTTTTCATCTAACCACCACTAGGGATGAAGAAGGCAGAGTGCATGCAACATAAAATTCTCCCACGCAACCCAGACTTCTACACTGACTCTCTCTTCCTACTATCCATGTGGGAGAGGAAGTGCACAGCTGATGTGATGAAGAAATATGGTAGGGCAGTGGCACCTGCAGGAGCAAGTCCAGCTCTTTCTGACTAAGGACAGGACACCAAAGCATAGGGCATCTTCTCCTCTGCTCTCCTCTCCTTCCTTGCAGAGACTACGAAAGACTAGACTGCAGCACCTCTACTAGCAATAGCACCCTCAAGTCCCCACCAACCCCTACCAGGGTGCCCCATCGCAGCTGCCTATGGCTGTTAGTTTCTCCAACACTTGTCCAACTTCTAATCAGAAATCAAGGTAATTGAGCCTGAAGTAGATAAGAAGGTGATCATGATCCAGTAGGAAAGCAGGGGTCCAAGAATGCCAAACACCTTTCTGGTGCCTCTAGTGAAATTAGGCTCCTGTTACAGTGTTTCTCCAGATCTAGGGGACGGCCACTATAGTTGTTCCTCTTTGGTCACAGAGTTCTTTCTCCACAAAGCAGACAAGAGACAGAGGAAGTTGCTTTCTTAAAGTTCCTTAAGGTTCATGACAACTGAGGGGAGTTCAGATGCTATGACATTTTCTTTACATGTCTAGCTACACAGATAGAAAATTCTTTGCTTTGGTGTCCAGCTGTATCCGCACATTATCTGCTATTCTGGCTTCAATGCAAGTCCTAAGAAATGGATATAATAATTTGAAAAGAAAAGGATATAAACAATCCATTCAACAGTTAACACCACAACTTTGCTGGAAGGAAAGATCTACAGAACTTTTCTACTTTGGAAAAGATCTACAGGTTCCAAACACAGAGCAGTCCTCTAAATATGGTCTAAAATAAATAAGATGGATGAGGCACTCCAGTATTCCAGCTCAAAAGGCCACACTGCTTTTGCCTGAAAGAGAGCTTGAGTGGCAGAGACTATTTGTAAGCAAATGAAAAGCTTTGCTTAAGCCCAGAGAAGCAAGAAAAAAATAGTAGTAAGGAATCAAAAGTAGCTGCCTAAGATCTAAAGAAAGTGCCCAGTCCTGAGCAAGGCAGTGCTTGAACACTATGCTTCTCAGGCTCCACCTCTGGGCCTCCCAGGATATTGCCCTTCCTGCAGGAAGCAAGAGACCCATGCTGATATGACAGGAGGCTTTTGATACCACTCCCTGTGAAGGCACTGAAAACTATCAGTTGCATACCAGGCAGCATGAAGGGCAGCTATGGACAGACTGCTAATGCCTCCTCACTGTTCCCCGTGAACTGTGGGAGTTGCCTGTAGGGAGCTCAGAGTTATTCCAAAGCAGAAAAAAGGTGAGAGTAGCTGAGTCCACCAGATCTGGAATGCCTGAAGTTAGCCCATCACTATGGAGAGGTCAGGGCTTAGGCTGCTTCACCAGGGATGAATCTGGGAAGAAGGTGACAATGATGCCAAAAATGCTGAAGGGAAGCAGAGAAAGTTGTAAAGTCAGAACGGCCCTTAGAAATCATTTTGACCCAACTGTCTTTCTACAGTTTCCTCCTATACAAATAGTAAAGAAAAGAAAAACAGCAACAGGAGAACATCCTCAGCTTATTTCAGAGAGGTAGGGTATTTCTTGATTGTCTCTCAGTTAAAGGTGTTAAAAACAATACACATTAACAACACCAATATGCACAGCTGTACGTATTATTTAATTATTTGGGAGAAAAAACTTTTAGAGCCTGTCTTCCATTATTTTTGCACAATTTACCATTTTCAAAAATATATCCGGAGTTAGACAAGAAAGTTAAATGCTTACTTAGCAAGTGTCCTAGTACTTTTTTAAGAGCAAACTAAGAACTAGAATTAAAGTCATTCTGTATTACTAGAGCAAGTAATAGGAAATGGGTCAGCTCTTTACAGACAAGAGGAAAATTGTATTTGCCATCTGTAGAGAGAATGTATAATGAGGGAGTTCTGAAAAGTATAGACCCTAAAATATCACATCAAATGGCACGAAATATCACTGCATCTTTGCCTTCAAACAAACAAACAAAACCTCCTCCAGACTGGATGTAACAAAAACAAAGGCCACTGCTTATGCTATCTTCCTTAACTATCTGCCTAGAAATACAATTGGAAGGAAATGTTTAATGCTCTCAAGTGACTGAGATGAGGATGTTCAAATCATTAAATGAGGAAGATTTGCTATTACTCAACACAGGCATGCACCACCTTCACCCTCTAGCAAACGCACTGCATCCTATTTTGAAACCCAGTGGCCCATGCTCAATTACCAAGTGAGCACAAGCTCACTAGCTCTCTGATGATGGTAATCACAAACCAATCTCAAGTCCCTGCATTTGGGAAAGAGATGCGATTCTTGTGTTTTGTTCAATAATAAAGTATTTTGTTTTATGGACCAAAGTGTTGCTAGAGAAAGTTGATCATCTCCTAAGGAAAAACATATTCAGGGTGGCTTTCATTTAAAGGACCCAACTTCCCCATCACCTGCTTACCGTTACACAGTTCGAAAGAAGTACCAACTTGAAGTTCCCTAAATCATAACGAAATGTGTAGACTAGAGAATCTAAGAAAACCCTCGCATTTGTTTAAGGAAGCCAAGAGAGCAAATTGGGGGAGGCGAGTATTTGCACAGAAGGATGTTTCAGGAGGATAGGACTGCTGTAAGTAGCTGGAAGACTGAATGCCCAGTCACCAAGAAATACCTGGAAGAGACTACCAATAACCCTGCTGCCTCTACAGCAAAAGGAAACAGAGAGTTACAAAATGATGAAAAGTTTTTTAAACCTAAGAAAAAAATTCTATTTCAATTTCTTGACAAGTGATGGTCATCAACAAAAAATCAAATCTGGACAATTAATTTACGATTTCAGCTCTCCAAAGGAGGGAAAAATGAGGTTCTCCCTTAGAAATATTACATGTTTATAAACATCATTATTCACTTCCTGTAACAGAGCCAGAAAGTCTCACTTTAGCACTTTTTCTTTAATTTGTGGATCAATTGTTGTTCCCTTCTGTGAGGTTTCAGGGCTATAATGGCATTAATAACATTCTAGTTCCCACCACACCACCATCATTACACATTCCCTGAAACAACTACTTTGTTTCTAGAGCAATCAAACTGTTCACAATCCAAGATTAATCCCGTAACAAAGGTGTGTGGAATTTTCAAATTTCAAAGGACTCCTGTTAGCAGTTTTCCATTCAAATTACTGAATCACCTACTACTGACTTTTCAACTTGAAACAATATGAGAATGCTCAGCTGAAGTCATTCTGGCTAAAGAATGAATGAGAAGCAGACATGGAGATAAAGATGACTTGGTCTTAAAAACAGAATTCCTTTTACTGTATCCAGGTGGATCCCAATGAGCAAAGAGGAGGAGCAAATAGAGAACATATAGATGATGCCCACCAAGAAGGAAGCAGGAAGTTGAAATTCGCTTCTTCTAGTTAGACAACCTTCTCTGAAGAATCATGCAGCCCACCCTGTCCCCGCTTGCCTCCAGTTACTGACAAAAAAATTCATTGTAAACTGAGCAAGGCATTATGCCACCTTGAGATACAAAAGAACAAAAGCCTATTTTTGTCTTCATGGAGCTTCCAATCCAAAAGAACACATGGCCACAGCCTCTCACAGTTCAAGGCAAAAGAAATTGCACACTCCACGGAATTAATACATGGGGTTCAGATGCCTGAGATGATCTGTTTTCCCCAGTCGTGTGATCTCTGGAAAGTTCCTAGAATGGCCTTCAGATTATTTTGTCTTCTTTGTATTAAGAGCCAATAGAAAAGCCAAAGCCAGAAAAGATAAGTCAGAAGGATATGTAAGTTCAAGAGTGTCAACTGTGAAACAAGAACTATGAAAGGACTGTGGATATAGGACTTGTAGTCTCTCCTGTTGGCAACAGAAACAAAGGAGGCTTCACAAAGCATTGCATTTTACACACAGTAAAATATAAGAACTTGAACAAGTAATATAAGAACTTATAGTAAGAAATTCTTGAACAAGTTCTTAAATTAAGGTCTTAAATTAAGAACTTGTTAAGCATTCTATATTCTACTAGTCCTCCTCAAGTTACAGGTGGCTAAAACAGAAACAGAATGTTTGTTTTTCAATAACTGGCAAGAATTGACAAAATGAGCTTGAAATATCCCTGTAGCTTTGTTTTTAAGTAATACTAATTTGTTCTTAAAATTGAATGATGTCTCCAAAAATATTCTGCGCTGATTTCACAAATTATGGTGAGGCATAAAAGTAAACTCCAGTGCTATTTATTTAGCAAACTCAGTTTGTGGCTCTCAGTATCGTCATAAAGATGCTTACTTTTATTTGTAAAGTCCAGATCGTGACCACCAAGGATTTAAGTACTCTTCTAACAGCATGTTTAGGATCCTTTTACTATACGTTAGAAAATAAATCAGACAGATTTTTTACACATCAGTAATGTAACAAATCAAAGGTGACCCTTAAACAGCATTCTATAATTTTATTAGTAACAGATGTTCACACCAAATAGTGTTTTGGGGCTGAGAATAGCTCTTCCTTTAATGTTACTCCATTCTGAAGAGCAAGAGAAAACATTCACTGTTTACTGTAGTCAGTTATTGCCAAAGATTTAATTAGCAACAATCACACATTTCACCTTCTATTGCTATTTCACACTTCCCTAGGATTAATTCTGCAGATTTTAAAGTTGCTTAAAAGCCATTATGTTTTCCTTTAAAAAAAATGTCACTGTCTCCCCACCCACCAACCTCCACCACCGGCCCAGCCACTTCCCCACCCAGGAAATTAGAAATTAGACTTTAAACTTATTTCCACAAATACTTGTATTTCTTTCAACCCCAAACATAGAAGCATCTGGAAGATTCCCTTCACCAATTTTAATCTTCTTAAAATGGCTTCTATTTTTTCCAAGATGTACCTATCCTTTGAGCTCCCTATTTCCCTTCTTCATTACCCAATCGACATTCCCACTAATATCAATAGAACTCATATTCTCCCCTTAACCAAAATTTAATATGAATGCTAGGATCAAAATCACTCTTGGAAAATCTTATTCATTTCTTTTCAAGTATGACTTTACTTGGATCATGAAAGAAAATCTGTTTCTTTTTCTGCTAAGTTTAACAGAGCAGGCAGTGCTATAACTGCAAAAGCTGTTTCAGGTCCTGAAAAATTCATCTGTAATACAAATCATTTCTAAAAATTGAATATAAGCCATCCCTATAAAATGGACCAGGTGGTTTTTTGTGGGATTTTTTTTTTTTTAATAAATAAGAGGCTGTCAAATTTATTTGTACTAAACAAAATGGCTATTATACTTCTGATTCTCCTTTCTAAACTTACCTAAATATGTTTGAATATACACAGGATAATTTCACAGTTCAGTAGGATTTTAATTACTGCCAAAGTCCCCATATGAAGAAATAACTGTAAATACAGTGTTGACAGAAATCAGATCTAGACAATTAAGTCCACATAATTCAATGTAAAAAAAAAACCATATATTCTACAAGCTTTATGATGGAGTCAGAGTTATAGTCTTAATTTTTATTAGGGATGTTCCCACTTTATTCTTTAGATAGAAACTATATGTAATTAATTTTACAAAGGAGGAAATGCATACAAATAAATCCTGGCATTTAGAAACATATTCAACACTTGGAAGCTAAAAGAAATAGCAAAAATAAAACTGGTTGGTCTTAAAGCAGTCCCATAAACACCATATTTTGGTATTTGCAGGGAGATGCTGTTATTTATTAGGGCTTGGAGCAATACTTGCATGCTGTGGTTGTTAGTAGCCATCTTCGATGTTTCCAACCTTAGGTTTATTCAGACACTTAGAACCCATCCCCATACTTCCTCTATAATTTCTATGGAGTAAGAGTAGAGCATGCACTTTGGTCCAGATCTGTACGACTGAAACCTCCAAACAGCCTCCATTGGCCAGAGCATTCCCAGTCTTCCAGGTCTCGTCTTGCTCTATAACTTCATTTTTAAATATAAATATCTACTCCTCAAATTAAGAATGTTCTATCTCCAATTCCTAAAAGTTCACAATTATTGTGGTCCTCCTCCTGCAACTAAATAGGTAAAGCATAAAAATCTGTTAAGCTACTATCTGTGCACTGCAGATTAAAAATTTGCTCTAATGAGCATATTATGGAGAAAAGATGACAGGGTTAAACTTATTTCTATATGATAAAAAACAACCAAATAAATGATATTTTTCTTTTACACTTTCATATGTTAAGCATGACTATCTAATACCATTCCCAGATGCACCCAGCCCAGAACTGTAATACACTAGTTCAAAAATGGGATGCAACATCTTACATTGACACTATATATCCTGGAATGTATTTGTAGGCAACTGACTCAAAGAGATATACCATTTTTTACAGATCATGATTTTATCTGCCATAGATTAAAACATTTAGATATGCTTCTATGACTTATTAGTTATATTATGGTCATAAATTGTATCAGTAAAAGTCATAAATGAACCTACTCATTCAACAAATACTGAAAACATACTACCTGTTCCATGCTGTGATGGAAGCTGGGATTTAATAGTGAACAATTCAGACACAGTCCCTACCCTTATGAAATTCTAATTTAGAGTAGGAAGAAAGTCTACAACCATACTTACGGAATTCTGTTTAAAAAATCAAAGCATATACTATTCCAAGATTCGCTTAATCAGTCTGATTTCAATAGTTGTAATTCAATCTGTTAATTAAAAAATTGCTACACCTTCCTATTTGATTAAGAGCTGAGGAATAAAGACTTCAAAAACATGTAAAATAAAAACAGGTTAATAGGAATTGAAAAAAAATCAGAAACAAATGTTTATGACTGGAAGGCACTCAAAGCCACATGGGTTTTTGTTTTTTTTGGTTTTTTTGGGTTTTTTGGTTTTTTTTAAGACTAGCCCTTGCTATTTTTGCCTGTGGAACCACAGGATCTCGTTGCCCGGGGTACCGCAGACTCAAGCAATCTCCAGCCTCAGCTTCCCAGGTAGCTGGGATTACAGGAAAGCGCCACCACGCCCAGTTATTTTTTTTGGAACTAGGTCTCGCTACCGGGCCCCAGGCGGGGCTCGAACGGCGATCCCTAGCCCAGGTCGCTTCGTAGGCTGAAGCTTACAGGCACGAGCCACCGTGCCCGGCCCAAAGCCACTTGTTTTATACAGACTTATAGACATAAGAAGTGTGACCTAGGTATTACCAGTGGAAATATTTAGCCGATATTTACAAAATACTAATCAGTCAAAAGATATAATGTACTTTGTACCAATTATATAAAAACAGCAACCACATTCAAATATTCTCTTGCAAGATATATAAAACAATACAAAGTTTTCTTTGTATTTTAAGGTATCAAAGGTATCTTTGAGGTATCAAAGAAAATAAATGCAAATATAAATGAATTCAGAGAATGAAAATTAAAAAAGGATACATCACCATTTAACACAGTTTATGGAGGTAAATGTCTTGTTTGCATTTAAAACAAAAAAGTCAAAATAGGTAAGTACTGTAGAATAAATGTGGAATATGTTAGAATAATGGCTGGATATGAAACAAAATAGCTCAAGTTTTACTGCCACAATTTCATCGAGGCAGGTAACCACTATTTTCCTTTTCTAATTTCTCTGTTTGTAGTGTGTAAAATTAACTAATTATGTGAGCAAAGGCAAGGGTCCACATTTTGGCTCTGACAAGCAAATCTATTTCCATTAAAATGGTGTCATCTTGCAGTAATTTATGCAGAATAACTTTATGCAGAATTTCCTTTAATAAGGGTGATCTTTTTATTTAAATGAAGTAATTAAAAATACTGGTAAACTACTAAAATGTGAAGGGACTTATTCTTTAACCACCTTTGGTTAGGTATCATTGAAATAAATGAAGGAACCGGAAGACAACAGGAGTTTCTCAAGCAGAAACTTCCCCTGTTCAAATCAATCATTATTCCTCTCCTGGACTCAAAACTTTAAGAAATCACACACCCATACAAAATGCACATCTACATCTCCTACATGGCATTACAATGTAAATGGTATAGATGTTGCAGGGGCTAAGGTACAAAAAGTAACATACCTAAAACATGAAACTATAACAATACTAGGGATAACTAGGGATCATATTTCTAACAATAAGCTATATGATTTTTAAATATTACTAATGAAAGTAGGTCCTAAACGTATCATTTTCTACCACCTCTAATAAGTCATCTTTGAGGTAGGTAGGTGGTCGTATTAAATCCCATTCAAACATCAAATAAGGGGAGAGAGTTCCCCACATGATCACCACTTAAGCAATGAAATTGTTTAAATTTTTTTCTTCATAAAATTATCTCCAAGTTCATTTTTAAAAGCATAGTATGTTATTTAAATACACAGCATGTATTTAAATTTTCATATTTTCCCAAAAGTTTGCCTCCTAGGTACTCAAACCTCGGCCCTCAGACAGACAAACCCTCTGGGCTAAAAGTCAGGGCTGCTGGGAACCCAGGCTGTCACCTATCAGGCTTACAGCCTTGACTTGAGAGAACTCAAACATCCTATTTAACTGCTAAACAGAAACAAAGATGTCAAGATGGGAGACATTTTAACTTTTAAGTCTCTCTAAAATACATGTTTTTCCCCTTAACTACTCACTTAAACACTATTATACATATTTTTCCCTTGCCCTCTCGATTGTCTTTTTGGTCTTGAAATTCAAAAAACACTGAACTATATACAATTTTAATCACTAGAAACAGGCCAAAATGAACACAGAATTTTTTTTTAAAAATTTCATTTTCCCATTGCCATTTTCCCTTCCCCTGACTTGATTCCCTTAAGTCTTTTATCCAGAGCTCTGCCTTCTGTTCTTTATAAACATGTGCACATTTATCTAATCTAATTTTTAAATGAAGACATAAAGCATGGCATGTGAATTAACCATTTGTAACAATTTGTGATGATTATATTTTCTTCCTTTTTGTAAATGATCCAGTACATGAGCAGTTCAGTCCCAAGGCAATTGGTTCCTTGAAGCAGGAGACAGAATGCTCAAGAAGGAAAATGCATGCTTCTGAAATCTTGACAACACAATATTCTTTTCTTCCAGAAATGTTTGAGAGACATATTATACAAGCAAGTATCCAAAACACAAGTGCAGGCATTTTTCAGGCCTGTTACTGCAAAGCTGTTTGCTCTTCCCACAACAATAGCTCAGACTTATGTCAGGAAGGTTTGTGTGTGAACCCTGACGGCTATGATTGAGATCATTCACTCAGTGATAATAATCAATACAATTCCTATTTGAGAAATGGCATTTTACTGCTAACTTAATGTTAAGGCAGATGTTAGGTTGGTTGTGTTTGGTTTGGTTTTAAATGAAAGGGAATTTTTGCTGTCCACTTCCCGTTTTCCTTCTAACCTAGATTCCAAAGATACTAAAACGCTGTCGTTTTAAACAAAAGGTTTCTATTTGTTTCCATGAGAGTAATTGAGAGGCCACACTGGTTTGCTGTAGTAACTATTGTGAATTCAGGCCTACATCTGGGTTGCCTCATTAAACAAAAGATACCCGTCGCTGTCAACAACCACAAGGCACCACGTTCCCTTTCCCCTCCTCTTTATCTAGAAGGAATGGTGCAGAGGAGAAACACGGCTGTCACCATCCACTGGTCACAAAACTCTTATGGGGTCTCTCCTTTCGGTGGTTTGGTGACTACAGAGAACAGCACTTAGGTTACACCTATGTGCTGCCTAACCACCCCAACCCCCGAAAAAAAAAAAAAATGAAGCCCCTTTCTTTGGAGAACCAACCTCTCTACTACCTCACTCCTTAGAGAATCCGGTCGCGACTCTGCCCACCATTCCACCATTCCCTCTTGACCCCAGAGAGCAACGGTGATGGAAGCACACCGGTCACCCCTCCGCCCCCATCCCCCGGCGTGTCCTGGCTCCTCTTGGCACCTCCGGGCTACACACGGAGCTCGCCACTCCACCACCCCGCGGGGCGCCGCGGCCACGCCACTGGAAGTTCCAGCCCTCCGCCCACCTTCCCACCCCCGCGCCTCTCCCCCAAAGTAGCCCAACATTAAGCACCAGCACCGCACGCGAACGCGCACCCCGAAGGCACGGTGCCCGGGGCCCTCAAGACACACGCCGAGGTCCAGCCAGGGTGGTCCCGACCCCTGAGCCTGCGAGCGCGCGCGGGTGTGTGTCCGGGCTCGCGCGCGCGCGCGGGTGCGGAGAGTGGCCGGGGGCGCGCCCGGGAGGGTCCGGGCGAGCCGCGGGCACCCGCGGGCGGGGGCCGCGGCTGGCGGCGTTCCCGGGGTCCCGGGGGTGGCGGCTGGAGAGGGGTGGGCGCAGAGGCCCGGCGGGCGGGCCGCGGGCCGGACTCACCGAGCAGCAGCAGCTTGAGCTCCCGGCGGGCGTCCCGCTTGTCCCGGCGGAGCTGCCGCTCGATCTCGTCGTTGATCCGCCGGGCTTCCTTGGCCTCCTCGCTCAGGCAGCACGCCATGATGGACTCCAGAGTCATTCTTCCAAAGTGCCTCCGCTACCGCCCCGCGGGCACCCCCTGCTCACAGGCGCGCACACACACCCGCCCGCCCTCGCTCCCCCGGGGCAGCGCTGGCCGCCGAGCCTCCGCCGCCCGGGCGTGCGTCCGGGACGAGCGCGAGGACCGACCGCTGCGGGGGCCGCGGCCAGGGCCGGGGCCACCAGGTGGGCCGGCGAGAGCGGCGGCTGAGGCCGCCGGCGAGAGCGAGGCGGGCGCGGGAGGCGGGCGCGGGCGCGGGCTCGGGGGGCGCGCGAGAGAAGGCCGCCGCGCCCGGCCTCGCTCAGACGCCCGCGCCTCCTTCCCGGGGAACTGGAGGCCCGCCTCGCCCCCCGCGCCGGCGCCGCCGAGGCTCCCCTCAGCCGGGCGCCCGGCGGCGAGCGCACATCCACCGGGGCGTCTCCGCCGCGAGCGGCCGCCGACGGCTCTCCGCGCCCGGCGCGCCCGCTCCCGCCGCCGCCGCCTGACCCGGCTCCCGGGCGCCCTCGGCCCTGCCCGCGCCCGCCGCCCGGCTCCCGCGCCCACCCGCTGTGCCGGCCGGCCGCCGCGCGCCCCGCCGCCGCCCCCGCGCCGCCTCCGCAGACGCCACCCCCGGCCCGGATTGCCAGGCGCGCCGCGGCTGCTCAGGGCTCGCCCTCCCCCTCGCCACACACACACATTTTCTTCTTTCTCCGAACTGGAGCACAGATCCGGGAGGAGGCGGAGGGGGAGGAGGAGGGAGGGGACGGGCGCGGGAGGAGGGGAGCAGGGAGGCGGGGCGCCCGGCCGCTCCTGGCCAGCTCGCGGTGGCTCGCCGCCGCCGCCGCGCCTCCCCGAGCTCCTCTCGCCTCGCCCTCCCCGCTCCCCGGCGGGGTCGGGCCCTGGAGCTGGGCGCCGCCGGCCGCTCCCGCGCCCGGGGCCGGCCCCTCGGCGGCGTCCGCGGGCGCCGCGATCACAAGTGCCCCCCGGCGGGAGGCGGAGCGGCCCGGGCCGCCGCCAACCTGCCGCGGCCGGCCGCGGGTCGGGCTTGGCAAGGCAGGAATATGGCGGCCGCCACTTGGCCCGTCCGCCCACCGGCCCGGTGTCCGCCGCCGGCGGCCGGGGCCCCTGGCGAGTCGCGGGCTTCGGCCCCGCCAACCCGGTGCACAGCCGGTGCCGCCCACACCCGGCCGGCCGCCGCCCGGCTCGCGCCTCCTTCCCGGTCCTGCAGCGCCGGTCAGCTGAGCGAGCCCTGGCCCTCGGGCCACTTGGGCGCGCTTTCCCATCCCTTTTTCTAAAACGCCATTCTCTGAGAAAGTCTCCCGCGTCACCTCTACCCTGCGCGGGCGTGGAAAACCAGCTACCCTCCTTGGTGGACGCCACGCGATCCACTCGGTGGGGAGAGACATCTCCCCTATTCCCCGGGCGTAGTGGGAGACAGAAGGTGACACTGTCCCCGAAGTTAAGGGAGATGGGAATCTCCTTCCCGAGCGGAAAAATGAAGTTTCCAAGAGCCTCCCGGGAGCTCCTAACTTGCCATGCCGTTGAGAGCGCTGTGCTCTTTACCAAGGCTCCGGCTTTGCAAAGGCACACGGTGCTTGACAATCGAATTGACCCTCACAGACCGAGTCTGAAGTTATGGATAACTTCTGGGAAAACACAGACTAACGTGGGACCAGGGGGAAAGGGCGGAGCCAGGAAAGAATAAAGACCAGGATCACCCCAGCAAAATTCCATTCTGATAGTTTGTTTTCTGTACTTGGAAAGCTGATTTCAAAATGGTGTTGCTTATTTGTTGAGATATAATGATAAGTAGCCGAAACTGACTGTTAAGGTTTTATTTGCTCTAGTAGCTACAGGCAGTAAAATTCATATCCTTTTCTGCCTTAATAAAAATGGAGGTCTTGAGAATAAATCCTGTTTTCACATTTTACGTTTTCTCAGATAAGTCTCTGGTACAACCTGCTGGATCAAAGTGTAATGTAAGATTATGGCTGCACTACTGCTGGGGTCAAAATGCACAATGTGGTCATGGATGACAGGAGCATGGCTTCCATCTTTCGTTTTCCATTACCTTCAGCCTCTTTTCTCTCCCACTTCCCCACCCCACACACACCCACACACAGAACAAACAAGTCTTAGAGGTGTAAGATATGTAGTTTGTTTCCCTTTTTAATAGGACATTTTCCCTAGAAAAAGATTGCCTTTCTCCTTGACCTGAGAGTGGACAGACCTCTCTCCATGTCCACCCTGGCTATGTGAATGTCTACAAAAAGCCACTAGATTTGCTCTGAAATTTAAAAAGTTAAAATAAAATGACTGATGAAATTAAAATTTGAAAATATATGCAGATAATTTTAATGGCGTTGGGAAATTTTTTAATTAAGTTTAAATATATATCCATGTATAATGTGTATTTCAGAGATACAAAACACCAGAAAAATCAAATGAAAATCAGTGTCTGGTTTTCTAACCCTGTATTCATGGAGATTTTAAAAAATATCCCTAGTTTAGTTAGTGGTTGATCAATCCATTTGCCTGAATTAAACTGTTGTTGTTTTTTTTTTTTTAATCAAAGGACTAAGCTATTACAGTGCTATTTAAATAAAGTCAAAGTCTATTTGTCACAGCTTTTGCCCAGCATAGGCACATTACTTGGCAATTAGAGATAGGTGAATGAAAAAAACAAGTCATTAGAAGGCTGTTCCTTCAAGTATTGGGAAGAAATCAGGAAGTAAAATACCAACACTCTCTAGTGATAAAGCTACATGTGGGTGCCTCGGAGGAAACAGGAAAAGAAAATTTTTTAAGTCTGAGCCCAGATCTAGCTGGAAAACTTTGCATATTTATCTGGGGGAACATTTGCCAAGCAAATATTCATAAAACCTAGGTCAAGCAAACAAAACCCATGTAGAAACTACTGCGTTCACCATTTTAGCAGCAAATTAAATTACACTACTGGACATGAAATATGTTACAAAGTCTTAATAAATTAGCAGACATTTATTCATTGTCTACTATGTGTAAATAAGGTGAAAGTGAAACCAGTTTTAAAGGAAGGAGGCAAATATTAAGGGCTGTCGCCAATGCAAGTGCCCATTAGAGGACAGGTCACTGTCTTTGGGCTCTCACCCGCACACACAATTGCCAGAGACCTCAGGTTTCAACAACCCTGGGGTTTCTCTTACAGTGGCGAACAAAGAGCTTAACGTAGTCACAAGGGGCTGGCTACCTCGCATAAGTTGGTGTCCACCGGACAAGCAGAGTGTGGAAACTTGTCACCAGGAGTGCTGGACAATACTGGCCCGGAGTGATGGCCACTATAGGTTACCAGACGTGGTGTTGCAGACTCCAAGTGTTAACAGTTTTTTGTGAGTTGTTGGACTGCACCACTAATAAAACAGCTTAGAGAGACCAGGCCCAGGGTCTCTGGTGCTCCTCTCAGGTGATGTCAGAGTCAGGACCAGAGGCCCAGTCTCCACAAAAGTCCTAGGCTTTTCTTCCTCAGGGGTGGATGTGGCTGCTGTTTCTCTTCCTTCTTCAGAGGCCAGGAACAAAGGTTTCTTCTCTTTCCAGGCTGCAACAGTATTCCTCCAAGGCCAGAGAGCAGCTCCCCTAGGCCCCTCTGACCCTGGCTTATATCCACGCTCCAGGTTCCCCATCCTCAAGGTTGATTGGACCATTTCAGCACCAATCAACTCATAACTTGCATCTGATCAGTGCATTTTTTTGATTCAGGACAGTCATATAAAAGGTTGGTGAACTACTGCATAGAGCTAGCCTGTGGTGGCACAATAGCTAGCAAGACCACCACAGGTGCTTCTGGTCCCCGCCTGGTATCAAAAGTGCAGGAGGAGACAGTAGGATGAATAAAGTAAGGTCATTGCCTTCAGTACATTAATAGTCTTAAAGCGTTACAAGACTCTCCACAAATAAAATAAATTCCTTTTATTTAAGGGAACTAGAACCATCGCAGAAAGGGGGATATTTGGATACACCCTAACAAGTAAGTTTCCAATAAATACATTACCTATACAACTTGAAAGTAAATCAGAGATTCCAAACCACCTCCCAAACAAAGAGACGAAGAATCATTTTAAAAATTTAAGAGCAATTACTAGATAACTAAAATGCAAACCACAAAACTCTACAGGCTTTGAACCTCAGAGGAAAATGGGAAGACTGTTACCTCTTCTAAGGTATCCTGACTTACCCCCATGACCTCTCCCTATCCTTTGGGTATCGAAAAGAAAATATATTCGTCTCCAGTAGCCATCATAGAGTCAAAGAATAAAAAGGCTGAATTCTTGTAAAAGCAGCTCTGGGAAAGAAGTCTGCACGCCTCCGGTTCCCAGAGTCCCTTAGGTGGCTGCTTCCCAGCATGCACCGGATTACTTAGTGTCTATTCCTCTCTCTCCCATCTGTCTGTCGCGAGTCATCAGGAGTTAAATGAAAACAGAGATGTTCTTTCATAACTTTTCCCACCACCGAAAGATGTCTACTCTAGTAAGTAATGAATAAATGAAAGAATGCCACCACCACCATTACATCAACAATAAACTCGCCAACTGCGCATCCCAGGCAGTGCTTAAGGCCATTACCCAAGCCCTGCAAAGCCCTTTAAAGATATAATAATCGATATGGGCTGGCAGTCCGCATACTTAAAAGAATAAACAACAACTGTCAATTATAGTACAAAGAATGGACAATTTCGAGTTCAGAAGAAGGAGCAGTTTTCCAAGCCACCATTCAAGGCAACCAAAAGGAGGATGAGGTAGGGGCACAATGGTCACCCCAAAGACCAACTAGAAATCAGCCTAAAGCGTTGTAGATCCTACAAGAGGGGAGAGGGAGCTGCTCTGTGGGAAGAGCTTGTTGGCAGAGCTGTCCTACCAAGGAAAAAGAGGGCTTATTGAAAAGAAGGGAAGCAGGCCCCAGGAGACTCAGAAAGCTGTAAATGGCGCCACCTAGAGGACAATTTTCAAAACAGCTGAGAGATTATGATTTCTTAGCTTTTCTTTTTTTTTTTGCAACAATATACTGAAAATAAAATACCTGACATGAAACAGTATCTTCTCCTGAAATATACTTCCAAGTCACCAAATAGATATTCCAAATGAAGCTGAGTTTCTCACTAACATCATTCTTTTTTTACCACTCTCAGAAATAAACCAATTTACTCTGTCTCTTGAGCTGCAACTATTTTCTGCTTATCCAGCTAACATTATTGTTACCCCTGGAACCTGGTCCTTGTTTGTTACCTCCTTTTTCTGTTGAAAATCTAATCTACAGAGATGTGCTTTCCCCAGTGGGACATGGGGATGGGAGAGGTGAGGAAACCAGCAAGCACCCTGCTTCCTGCCCTGGTAATCAACCCCATAAATTCAAGAACCCCTCCAATCTCAACTCAGGAGTGGGCTAAGGGAAGGCCCCTCCCCTATCGCATGAAATGAGTTACTGGCTCTTCTAAAGTCCAGGTGAAGTAAGGTAGAAGATAATTATAATTTCAGGCTACAATAGATTGGGGGCGCCCTCTCTTTGAGGACCCCTTATATGGTGGCTGTCACCTCTAGATAGGCTGTCTGCCTAACTGGAAGCTTCCTACCTCACAGTGTAAAGGGCAGCAAAGTTCCACTGAACTGAATAGACAAGTTTTTCAGTCAGAAAGCCAATTCCTATTGTTTGTGGAATGAGTGTCTGAGTAAATAAATGAATGACCATGTACACAAATCAGTGATATGTCAGGTCAGCCAAACCACAATCTAAATCTTCTGGTTCCCAAGGATTCAACGAATTTCTAGTACAAGATTTTCCTGCTTCCCTTAGAGTACTAAAAGTTGGTGCCACCTGAATCCCAAGACTCTGATTTTACTGGATTCCACCTCAGACAAAGGCTGCAAATTAGTAGTGCTTGATTCAATGGTGAAAATTTGAATTAGCTTCTGGAATTTAAACATCAAAAGATGCCCACAAAAACCTCCTGGACAAGATGTGACAATCCCAGGCTGTCTTCTCAGATGGCAATATTTGATCTGATTTACCCCCATTACTGTGTAATCTGGATCAGGTTTATACTCCTCGTTTAGTCACACACTATACAGTGGGCATTCCACACAGGCCCTATAAACCGCTAAGGAGAATGGGGATTGGATTTTGGAATTAATCAGGTGGTTGTTCCAGACAATTGATTTCTTTCCCATTCTTTATTTCCATATGTGGAAATGACATAATCACTTATGCTGTTACACTCATCTACCTTTGATGAGTGCTCATGTAAAGGACTTTAAGGTCTGTCTTTATTCACTTGAATCTAGAACCTAGAACAGTGCCTAGGATATAGTAGATACTTATACATTGTTGAATGAATGAAAAATATATCCTCCAATCAAAGAGGGTACATCTGACCACATGGCAGTCAGTCTGACTCCTTTTTCCCCTTCTTTGCCAGATGGTACCCACCAAAGCTTGGCTTCCTCTTCAAAATGTTCCTTGGCTCTGTTCTTCAAAATCTTGCCTTAAATAAGTTCACCGAAGAAAATTAGCAATCACTAGCATATCAAGAAAGCAAAGAAGCAACATGTCCAACTTGATACTTGTTCAAAACCCAGATGGAAACACGTATTATTCCATCTGAACCAGCTTTATAGGAAAGTTGAAATTCCTGACACAAATTCAAGTAATGTGCATGTTATACATTGGAGATCATGACATCCTCTATATTCAAAGTTTTTAATGAAACAAAGCACATGTGGATGAATAATATGTAAGTAGAGTATTTGTTGTGCTCCCTTCTCAGTGATTGAAATTGTCTTACTATTTAGCTTTGCATTACTTAAAATTTTTGAAAATATTTCAATCTGTCATTCTGAATTTTATGAAGCTGTAAAAACATGAGTTGCTTTCAATTTATATAGAGATATGAATGATCTCCTTCTGGCCATGAAATTAGAAGTAAAGGTAACCCTAGGGTTTTTTTTCTTCTTTTTTCCTTATCTCTAGGCCTACCAAAATCTATATGAGCTATAAAAAATTTCCAAAGTTCCCTACAAATTTGTTGTTGTATTTCCATCCTTATTATAGTCTTTCCAACTTAAACATATACATAATTTCTGCCTATGGAACTAGAATAAAAGAAGGAGTTTGAGAAATCATTAGTTGCCAAATGGAAGCAGTAGAAGCTTCTATAGCCTCTCTAAAAACATATGGTATCAGGAGAAACAAAACAAAACATATGAGAAAAAAATGCAAAAAGATTTCATTGGTTAGTTAGGTTCACTATTTGGCTTGCATTAAGACCATAAAGAGATGTAAGATGTCATTGATTTAGGAAATTTCTTTTGAATCCAGGAATCATTTTTTAATGAAAAGCATACTGGAAAGCCAGTCTATAAAAGGCCAAAGGTGCAGAATTGCTGATCAAGGAAGGTAACTTGGGTTCCCTTCTTTCCTTTTCCCTCTGGCCATTTTCCAAACCTCTGAGATAACCCAACTGCCACATTTTGCAATGCGGTTATACCTCCAGGGTCTATGAATTGATACAGGTCTACATCCTGGAAGTAGCAAAGGCAGGACTAAGAACTGGAGTTCTGTTTTTCTCCCTTGTACCTCCTTCCTCTAAACTGAACTTGTTCTGGGGCAGGAGAGCTACATTTAGCCTCCAGATTTCCTAGTCTCCATCTACTTTCTATTTCTTGGGAAGGGTCAGAGGTCCATTAAATATTTTACCTACCCTCAGGAAGCCTATAACCTACTCGTAATAAAGCACCCTGCTGTTCCAGGAACATTTGTGTTTTAGACCAGATCAAAACCCTCGGAATAAGTAGTGGTTCTGACTGCTTACTGCACTGAAAACCACCTGGGAGACTTGAAACAATACCGGATGCCAGATTCTCACTCCAGATATTTAGACATAATTGGTTTGGTTTGGGGTATGGTATATTTTCAGTATTTTTTAAATGCCCCCCAGGTATTTCAATGTGTAAGCAAGATTGAGAACAACTGTTAGAGTAATAAAACTAATTACATTTTGTCAACTTCAGCCAGCTAGTAAATCAGGCAGCCATAATTACCTTCTCCAATGGGGGAGTGAGAGAGACCAATTCTCCTGAGACAGGTAGTACCTGAAGCCAGCTAGTTCCTTGGCCCTCTCATCATCCCATCAGAACTCAAGACAATTTTTTCTCTTTTGCCTTCATTGGTTTCTTTTTCTTCCTTTCTTTTTTTTTTTTTTTTTTTTTTTTTTTTTTTTTTTTTTTTTTTTTTTTTTTTTTTTTTTTTTTTTTTTTTTTTTTTTTTTTTTTTTTTTTTTTTTTTTTTTTTTTTTTTTTTTTTTTTTTTTTTTTTGAGTCTAGGTCTCACTATTTTTGCCCGTGGAACCGCAGGTTCTTGTTGCCCGGGGTACCACAGACTCAAGCAATCCCCAGCCTCAGCTTCCCAGGTAGCTGGGATTACAGGCACGTACCACCACGCCCAGCTATTTTTTTTGGAACTAGGTCTCGCTACGGGCCCCAGGTGGGACTCAAACTGCGATCCCTAGTTCCGGCCGCTTCATAGGCTGAAGCCTACAAGCACGAGCCACCATGCCGGGCCCTTCATTGGTTTCTTAAAATTTAAGCCAATGTTGATTAGCCCAGCTTGGAAAAAATGCCCTAAAAATACAGACGGCACAAAGAAGAAAATGAATATTATCCACAATCCTACCATCCAAAACAGCTCTTGTTTACATTTTTTTGATAATTTCTTTTCATAGGGACAAATATGAAGTTATTTACAAATAAAATAATAGTGTATATACTGGTATTTATTTAATCTTTAAGCTGTACAGACATATGGGAAAATACAGAAATAGAAAATTTTATATCTACCCCTCCCACTGCCAACCTACCTCTTACCTCCTCAGAGGCAAACAGTGTTACTAGTCTTTTTGGCAGACTTCCAGAAATATCTATGTACTTATATGTCTATATTTAACTATTTAGTTACACAAATGGTTGCATAGCATACCATCTATTTTCTAATTTGTTTTCCTATTTTGCAATATATCTCATAGATTGGTTTATATACATTCTCATTTTGAAACTGTATAGTTTCCCAATATAGATGCCCTACAATTTCTTAATCAGTTTATTGTTTTTTGGTTTTTTTTTTTTGAGACTAGGTCTCGCTATTTTTTGCCTGTGGAACCGCAGGCTCTCGTTGCCCGGGGTACCACGGACTCAAGCCATCCCCAGCCTCAGCTTCCCAGGTAGCTGGGATTATAGGCGCACGCCACCACGCCCAGCTATTTTTTGGAACTAGGTCTCGTTACTGGCCCCAGGCGGGACTCGAACCGCGATCCCTAGCCCCGGCCGCTTCATAGGCTGAAGCTTACAAGCACGAGCCACCGTGCCCGGC
>PVHY01022326.1:0-22565 GCA_004024945.1 Uropsilus gracilis
TAACCAAACAATTTGCAGAAAAATGGGAGGAGTGACTGAAGGGGGGATACAGAGGGGGAATATGGAGGGAGGAGGAAGGGGGATACAGAGGGGGGATATGGAGGGAGGAAGAGGGATCAATTAATTCACAATTGTGACAAATCAATAAAATGAATTAAAAAAATAATATCAGGAGGTTCTACATAAAGTAGTTAGGAAAGATAAAGTTTTAAAAGGAATTTCAAGTTGGCAAAAATCTCTTAAAAATTTTGAGGGGACTCCATGCTGTTTTCTGTAATGGTTACACTGATACTTATTCCCAGTGACAATGTACGGAAAATCTCTTTTTTCATATACTTGACAACATATGTTATCTACTATATTTTTTAATAGCCATCCTAATAGGTTTGAGGTTATATCCGTGGTTTTTGATTTCCCTGATGGTTGATGATGTTGAGCACCTTTTCATATATCTGCTGTCTATTTGTATGTCTTCTTTAGAAATATGTCTATTAAGGATTTTGCCATGTTAAAATCAGGTTACTAGCTATTTTGCTATTGTGTTTATTAGATTAAGATAAATTATTTGCAAATTTTTTACCTATTCATGTGTTACATTTTCATTTTGTTTATTTTATTTTTGCAGAATTTTAGGTTGATGTTTTCCTGTTTGTCTATTTTTGGTTTGTTCCACATATATAAGCTATTGTGTCCAAGAAATCAGTATCAGAACAAATGTCAAATTCTTTTACTCTGTTCCATTGGTTTTTATATCTTTTACATAAGTATCATACTGTTTTGATATCTGTTCTATAGTTTTGTAGTATATTTTGGAAATAGAAAATGTTATGTCTTCAAGCTTTATTGATTTTGCTCAAGCTTAAGTTCAGGTTTTTAAAATATGTATTTATAGATTTTTTTCCTATTTCTTTGTAAAATGTCATTAATGTAGAAAGTAGAAGCAGGCAGAGAGATGGAGCTTTAGAAAAGAGGAACACCTCCTATCTCTCTAGCCTCCTCTGGCATTCTAGAGGGTGGGCACATCTCTCACCTGTAACCCAGCTTCCTAACCTCTTTGGAATACCCCAAGAGACATATGACCTAATAATAATGGCTGTTGCCCCCAAAGGTAAATTCTCCGGTTATTGCGCATCCACACATCCTCTCTGCTGCATGTCACAAATGCTTTGCTACTTCCTCATTACATCATTGTAACATTAGTTGCTGGGATATATAAGTGGCTTCTCAACTTAATTTAAGTGGGACCTGAACCCAGGATCCCCATTCTGTGGGCTAGCCTCACAGATGGCTATTAATCTCTTCCATCTCAATTTCTTCTTCATTCCACACATGACCCCTAACAATTAACATATGGAGTACGATTATATTGAATCTGTAGATTAGTTTGGGGTGGATGGTAATTTTAACAATATTAACTCTTCTAATCTTGAGCATAGACTAACTTTTTACTAGGTTCTGCTTTAATTTTTTTCACCAATACTTCATAGTTTTCAGTGAGGAAATCTTCCACTTCTCTGATAAGTTTATTCCCAAATATTTTATACTTTTTAAAATGACATTTTATTTTATTTTTTAATTGCACGCATACACACATATTTTACATCATTATCTACCCCAATGTTCTCCCACCTCCGTGTCACCTGAGAACCATCATCTTAATCTCTTAATCTCTTAATCTCCCATCCCTCACACCATGCTTCAGTTCTGACAGTTTAAAATTTTCCTTGTCTTTGTTTGTTTGTTTTCCCTATATCCCACCTATAGGTGAGATCATCTGGTATTTCTCTTTACCTTTCTGGCTTATTTGCTAACATGATTCCTTCTAGGTCCATCCATATTATCACAAATGCATCAAATTTGTCTTTTTTGATTGACAAATAATATTCCATTGTGTACATATTACACGACTTTCTGATCCATTCATGTGTTTTGAGGCATTTGGGTTGTTTCCATATCCTGGCTATTGTAAATAGTGTTGCAATAAACATCTGAATATAGATGCATTTTATCACTTATAATTAGGGAAATTCAAATCAAAACCACAATGAGATACCACCTCACACTGGTAAGAATGGTGCATATCAAGAAAAAAAAAAGGGCAACATCAAATATTGGCATAGATGTGAAGAGCAAGTAACACTTTTACATGCAAACTGGTTTCACTGCTATGGAAAGCTGTGTGGCAGACCCTCAAACTACTGAAAATGGAACTATCATTCGATACAGCAATCCCACTTTGGGGATTCTACCCGAAGGATACAAAAACACTAATTCATGTTTTATTCTTTTTAATGCTACTGTAAATCAGATCATTTTTAAAATTCACATTCTGGATAATTTTTTGTTAGTGTATATAAATGCAGCTATATTTCTTTTTTTTTTTGTTCTGCAATTTTGCTGAATTCACTTATTAATTCTAACAGTTTTTTCTTTGTGTTTTTAAAGATCTTTCAACATTGAATATATGTTATATGTAGACTTGTGATAGAAGGCTTATATTGTTTTGGTGAGTTTCTTTATACCTAATTTGTTGACACATTTTTATCATGAAATTTTATTGAATTTTGCTCAGTGCTTTTTCTCATCTACTGAAGTGATATTAGTTTTATTTTTTATTCTATTAATACAATGGTATTATATTGACTGGTTTCTACATCTTGAACTATTCTTGCCTTCCAATGATAAATTCTGTTTGATCATGGTGCATGAAATTTTAAAAGTGTGTTATTTTTTATTTTTTTTTTTTGAGACCAGGTCTCGCTATTTTTGCCCATGGAACTGCAGGTTCATGTTACCTGGGGTACCACGGACTCAAGAAATCCCTAACCTCAGCTTCCCAGGTAGCTGGGATTACAGGCACACACCACCACGCCCAGCTATTTTTTGGGACTAGGTCTCGCTGTGTTGCCCTGAGCAGGACTCCCCCAGCAGCTTCATAGGCTGAATCTTACAGGCACGAGCCACTATGTCTGGCTGAAAATTTAAAAGTGTTGTTGAATTTAGCTTGCTAATATTTGGTAGTGGATTTTTGCCTACATTTCATTAGGAATGCTGGTTTGTAATTTTGTTTTCTTATAGTGTATTTGTCTGGCTTTCATATGAGCACAGTTTCACGCTGTCCCCATGACATTTAAAAGTGTTGCTTGCTACTCTTTTATTTTTCAACAAGGATGATATTAATTTATCTGTAAATGTGCTATATGATGCATCTTTGAAGACATCAGGTCTGAGATTTTCTTTATTGGTAGGTTATCGATTATTAATTCAATCCCCCTACTTGTTATTGATCTTTTCAAATTTTCTATTTGCTCATATTTTAATTTTGGTATACTATATGCTTTTTAGGAATTTTTCCTTTTCTTCTAGGTTGTTCAATATTTTGGTGCAAAATTGGCATAATAGTCTTATGATTGTCTCTAGTAGTATTGTTGTAATGTTTCCTCTTCGTTTGTAACTTTTGTTATTTGAATTTTATCTCTTTTTCCTTAGTCTAGCTAAGAGTTTATATGTTGTCTATTTTTCTTTTCATTAAATCAAATATTAGTTTTTAAATACTTTTTCTATTTTCTTTTTCATTTTGGGGGCTGTAATTTTACTACTTTCTTCTGTTAACTACGGATTGAATTTATTCTTTTTCTAATTTTTGTGATGTAATAGTAGGTTGCCTAAGAGATTTCATCTTTTTAGTGCTGGCATTTGTTGCTTTAAGCTTTCTTCCCAGAGCTGCTTTTGCTCTATCCCATAGGTTTTTGTGTATCTTTTTATTTTTAAATTTATATTCGTATTGAAATATTTTCTAGTTTATCTTTTAATTTCTTCTTTAACATAGTTATTGGTTAAGAATGTGCTGTTTATGGAAAAGATGTGGTATATCTACACAATGGAATATTATTTTTCATCAATCACAGATGACAACCTTACATCATTTGCAGCAACATGAATGGAGCTAGAAGGAATCATCTTAGCGAAAATAAGTCAGAAAAAAAAAGAGAAATATGGGATGGCCTCACTTATATGAGGGAGTTAAGAAAAACAAACAAAAATGGAGAAAAAATATAAAACTGCAAAAATAAAGAACTGAAACATAGAGCAAGAGAGGGATTGGAGGGAGAAAATGGGGGAGGGAGAGAGCACAAAAGACTGAGATTGTTCATGGGTGATAAGGTGTCGGGGTAGACAATGATGTAATATATATGTATATATACACACTTGAGTATATGTATACTGACAGATATATATGTGTAATCAATAAAAAATTGAAAATAATGTGTTAATTTTCATGTATTTATACATTTTTTCATTTTTCATTTGCAATTGATTTCTAGTTTCATTCCATTGTAGTCAGAAAATATAGTTGGAATGATTTTTAGTTTTCTTAAATTTATTAATACTTGTTTTATACTTAGTTTGTGATCTATCTTGGAGTATGTTTCAGGGACCTTGTAATTAAAATGTGTATTCTTTTATTGTCATATGTAATATTCTGTTATGGGACTTTCATTTATAATGCTGCTCAAGTCTTTTGTTTCCTTATTACTTTTTTGTTTTGGTGACATATCATTATTATGTGTAGGTATTGAAGTCTCTTACTATTACTGTGTATTGTTATTTTTCCTTCAGATCTGGCAATGTTCACTTTATATATTTAGGTGTTCTGATGTTGAGTGCATATATATTTGCAATTTTGTATATTCCTGGTCTTTCTTTTTGTTAATACATAATGGCCTTCCTTAGATCAACTTTGTTTTTTCTAATAAAAATACAACCATTCTCTTTAACTAATACTCTTTTGGTTATCATTTACCTGAAAGTCTTTTTTAATTCTCTTTGCTGTCAGATTAGCTGTGTGTTTCAATTTAAAGTTGATATTCTGCAGATAGTATATATATAATTGAAAGTTCATTTTTATTAATTAATATCTTCTAATTGATGACATTAATATATTTGCATTTATAGGAATTATTGAGATGAGGCCTTCTTTTAGCCATTTTGTTGTCTTCTTTCTGTTTTATAGTTCTTTTTTTCCCCTTCTTTCCTTTCATGCTGTCATTCTTGTGATTTGCTAATTGTTTTAGTGATATACTTTGATTTTTCAAAATATCTAGCTTTTATATCTCCTTTAGGTTTTTTTTTCTTTTTGTTATTTACTATAAGCCTCGCATAAAACTTTTTATTTTCATAGTTGTCTAATTTAAACTGATAATCTCCATTACATGTGAAACCTTTGCACATTTCATTTTTTTCTTGATTAAATTCTGATATTGAAACTATCAAAAATTTCAAAATATCAAGTTTATCTTTATAATTTCCATTTGATTCTTTTAATGGTTTTTGCTTTATTGAGCTTCTCATTTTATTCATATATTAGCTCTTGATTTCATTTAATTGTCAATTTGTGTTCTTTTGTTTCTCAGTGAATTGTCTAAAACAATGATTTCAACTTCTTTTCAGGAAGTCCATAGCACGGATCTCTATTTCTTTAGGATTGGCTAATGGAGATTTATTTTGCTCATTCGAAAGTTTTATGCACCATGATTCTTCATGTTCCTTGTAGTTTTGAAGTGTTTGCTTATTGAAGACATAAAATATTTTCCTACCCTTTCAAGACTGATTATGGTAAGGAAAACCTTCACTAGTCAGCAGAAGCTGGATTTTTGGGTCAGCTTTGGAGTCTGCAGATTGGAAGACTTGGTACTGGGGTTCAATAGTGAGTGAGTCTGATACCTGTGTTCACAGAGTCTGGTCCTGGACCTTGCTAATTGGTGAACCTAGTACCAAGGTTTATAGGTGGGTGTTGGCTGCAAGACACAAGGTATGGGAAATGAATTGACAAGAAAAGATTGCTCAGCGACAGCTGGGGGTCAAATGGAGATATGGACCATGAGACAACTTTATTAACAAAAGAAAGGAGTATTTATAGGGACACAGGTTGAGGGCATGTTGAATTCCAAAGAAGACAAACAAACCTGAGAGACAATTAACATTCTAAAGTCTAAGAGTAATTGAGGAAGGGGGAGTATAGGCAGGTAGTTGCTATCTCTGATTTTGGGAGGGCCAGTGGAGTCACTGCATTCTCAGAAGGTCATTTATTTGTTCCAAGTTTTCTAGGGATGGTTAACTTGAGAGAGGTTTTCCTTATCTTATCTGGAATGACCCTTCTGGTTTGCAAATGGCGCACAGCAGGTAGGCCTTGAACTTGGGTCTATAGTAAAGTTGGTGATTATTTTCTTCTCTTTCCTCCACAAGAACTCCCAACTTGATGGAATCTGTCTTGAGCAATACCTTGAAACCTTGGACTACCACTTTCAAACCCAGTAAAAGTAGAACCCCAGATCTGCGATTTCTCTCCTCTCCTCTTCATCAAAGTAATTGCTTTATGCTTGGACTATTATTTTCATAAATTGACATGGTTTTCATGTATGCTTATTGAATATATTATTTTCTGTGTGGTTTATTGGAAAATATTTGGGCCTTGATATTGTGTTGTACTTCATGTTGAATAATTAAAAGCTTCAAAACAGGGCATGCAGTTGTGATGGTTAAATTTATCATCAATTTAGTAAGACTGTGGTGCCCAGACGAAACATTCGAGATGTTGCTATGGAAGTATTTTTTTAGAGGTAATTAACACTTAAAACCAACTGACTTTAAGCAAAGGAGATTACTTTTGATAATAGGGCTGGGCTTTATCCAATTCAAAGCATTCAAGAATGAAAACTGAGGTTCCTAAAGGAGATAAAATTGTGCTAAAGACTATAGAAATTCTACTTGAATGTCAACCAGCTGTCTTTTCTACAAATTTGGAACTCAAAACAACAAAATCAATTCTGCCAGAATTATAAACTGGTTGACCTGCTATACAGATTTGCCAATCCACCACACAGTCTTGTACATTATTTCTGTAATCTCTCTCTCTCTCTCTCTCTCTCTCTCTCTCTCTCTCTCTCTCTCTCTGTCTCTGTAATATCTCTCTCTTTCTTTCTCTCTCTCTCTGTCTTTTTTAGGTTCTTTTTCTTTGGTGAACCCTGATAGATACACCAATATAACTATTTAATAGTACTTTAGTTTCCAGTCACTTCATGTATTTTCAGTGTACAGCTTTTTAGGAAACGAATTTGAGAGATTCTGACACTTTCAACACACATAGTTTTCTCTGTTAATTTAGAGGTAGATGAAAACAAAACTTTTAATATAAGGCATAATATAGTTAGCTTTGAGGCTAGCTGTGTCATGAATATTCACGTGATATTTTATCTCTCCTTTTATTAATTTTCTTTTTTATATGTTACAGACAAGCCTATGAGAGTTAGTAGCAGAAGGAGAAGTAAACTTTGATTCAAATGTAAATCAGCTTTGAAGAATAGTGCATGGAGCTGTTGCTCGGAGGAGCCATGCTCTGTTAGAACCCTTTCCAGGAAGAAGAAAGTTATCAAGAATATATGCAATATAAAGTTTGTAATATAGCTTTTATAAAGAAGTTTGCTATAATGTGTTTCAAAGTATATGTTACACGTGTTCTTCACCTTCTTCCTATGTTTAACATTTAGTTAGATGCCAGAAAGTAATCACCAAAACAGCAGAACTTTATGATGAATGTGGGAGAAAATTGGAATATAACCAGATCCTAAAATTACTCTTCCAACTCTTTTTCTTAGGCAAAATAAGGAATCTGAAAAACAGTAAAATTTTCTAAATGAGAAATGAATTCAAATGTCTGACTTGAGACTGTGGGAGAGACTTTGAAATGTTGTCTTTATCTAATGCATTACTTTAACTCTAGGCTGGTTCTGTATTTTGAATTACATTTTAAAGCCCTCTCACAGAGAATAAGTGTCCACAACTCTTTACTTAGCAATCTATTTTAGTATTAAGTAATTCCTACTATCAAGAATTTTTTCTTTTACTGAATATAATTTTCCTCTTTCTCTGGTGCAAACTGGACTTGGAGAGAAGCTGATGTGAAGACCCTTCGTACATTCATAGATTGTTTTTTTTTGTTTGTTTGTTTGTTTTTGTTTTTGTTTTGTTTTTTTTTTTTTTTGAGACTAGGTCTCGCTATTTTTGCCTGTGGAACTGCAGCCTCTCGTTGCCCAGGGTACCACAGACTCAAGCAATCCCCAGCCTCAGCTTCCCAGGTAGCTGGGATTACAGACGCACGCCACCACGCCCAGCTATTTTTTTTTTTTTTTTTTTTTTTGGAACTAGGTCTTGTAACGGGCCCCAGACCGGACTTGAACCGCGATCCCTAGCTCCGGTCGCTTCATAGGCTGAAGCTTACAAGCACGAGCCACCGTGCCCGGCCTACATTCATAGATTGTTATTAAATTTTCTTAAATCAACCTTTAATCTTCATTCTAAATAATATCCACTCTCTTGACCTCCTTTAATGGAACTTTTTGCTAACCCTTCAGTCATCATTTGCACCTTTCTGCTAAACCAATTCCTTTAAAAAATTTTTTTTTTCTCCTTGTCTATGTATATATCACAGTATCAGAAAAGATATTTTTGGAAGAGTAGGAGCATGTTGAAAGGATTTTATTCTTTGTATTTATGTATATGCGCACCTTTCTTTCTACAACAGATATTTAACGTATTTTTGCAAACCAAATGATATTTTAATACTAGCAAATTTACCTTTTTGAGTCTTTTTGAAAATTAATACTTTTAACAGGTAAATGTATAAAGAGAAGAGTTTTTAAATTAAAAATTTATGTTTATAGATATTTCCTCAAATGGAGACCTTTTCTATTAGTATTTCAAAGTTATCTTTTTTATCCCATAGCATTCTTTAACTAATTTCTGATTGTGTTATGTTTTAGATCTTCTTTTCAGTACTACATTTGTATAATAAATATACCATTTATTTGGCACATGTTAAAGATATTTGCAAAAATGTGAAAAATAAATACTTTTCTGTTCTTAAAGAGATTGCAATCTAAAGGGAGTAGTAGCATACATGCAAATATAAATTGGGAAGTATGTATGTTAATACCTTTTCTTCCCATCCTCATCAAGAGAAAGATTATCTGGAAACAAGGAAGATTTTTGAAAGAGGTTGCATTTGAAAATGTCTTGAAGGTGTTAAAACTTTTGTACAACTGGAAAAAAACAAGGACAATTACTAGTAGAAGTATATGAGAGGACTGATGGAACTAAGGAAAGGTCAGTAAAAAATCATTTAAAAGAAAGGGAAGAATAAAGTGAGACCAGGAGTTCAAATGGAGAGATTATTGCCTTGATTCTATATTTAGAAATGTGAATTGAAAGAGAAGAGTTTCATTTAAAGAAGATTGTAGTTAGCATTTACTTTGAATATTACAGTTAGTATTTTTTGGTTACATAGAATCCAATCATCATTACTATTTGGGGGGGGATACCCTATTATAAGGTATTAATTAGAGACCAATGTCTGTTTCCTATTATAGACACCAACTGTGAGAAGTACATTTCACTCTGGTAGTCTAATTTTCCAGCTTATGCTGTTCCGTTATAGTTTCCTGAGACGACACCAATTTGAAATGCCTTTTTCAATAGAGCTGACAAATTTTGACTTTGACACTAAAGCCAAGCAACAAAAGCAACATTTTATAAATGGGTATATAGCAGACTAAAAAACTATATTGAAAAAATATTCACAACAAATCAAAATAAAAAGGCAGCCTAAGGAATAGGAATAAATATTTGCAAATCATATATCTGTTAGATTAATATCCAAAATAAGTAAAGAACTCACAACTACACAACAAAATAGCCAAATGGACAGAGGAACTGTTTTTTCCAAATAAAGATATCAAATGGCCAATAGATACTTGAAAAGTTACTCAGCATGATTAATGAATTGAGAAATGCAAATTAAAACCCTGATAAGAAATTGCCTCACATTTATTAGAATGATCATCATGAAAAAGTGGACAAAATCAAGGATGTAGAGAAAGGAAGCCTTGAATGTAAATTGGTATAGCCACTATGGATAACTATGAAAGTTTCCCAGAAAATTAAAAATGCAGCTACCATATGTTCTAGCAATTCCACTCTGGGCTTTTATCCAAAGGAAAGAGATATTTGAAACGCCATTTTCACTGCGATATTGTTCAAAATAGCGAAGATGTGGAAACCACCTAAATTTTCATCATTTGATAATATGATTTTTAAAAATGGGGCATGCACACACACAGGAATGTTATTCAACCATGAAAAAAAATCCTGCCATTTATGAATACAACTTGAGGACATCGTGCTAAGTGAAAAAGCTAATATGGGAAGACAGATATTATATAATACCAGTAATATGTAAAATCTAAAAAACTGAACTCATGCAGACAGTGGAAGTGGAGTTACTAGGGGCTAAGAGGAGAAAGGGCTGCTGGAGGGATGTTGATAAAATGGTAACAAACTTATATAAAATCTGAGAATAGGATGTACAGCATGGTGATCATCACTAACAATTCTATACTGTTTACTTGAAATTTCCTGAGAGTAGATTTTATATATTTTCACCATAAAAATGATTATATATGTGATAATCATGGTGGCATTAGCTAACATTATGATGGCAATCATTTTGCAACATAAAAGTATGTGAAATCAGCAGATTGTTCAACTTAAATTTATACAATGTTATATGTCAATTGTATCTCAATGAAACTGAGAGGAAAACCCATTTGAGGTTAGGATAAAGGTGAAAATGGAAGGCAAAATTATTGCTTGACATTGATCAATATCAGTGGTTACTAAGAAAGGAGCAGTATGTTATTTGAAGATTTACTTTCACTAAGTGAAAGCAGAGTCATATTTTCTTATCATATTTCCATACTAAGAAATCTGCTAAGTGAAATCACAGAAAAGTTAGTGCAGTCTAAACTGAAGTTACTGACAAGGAGCGAAAATATTCAAAGGGTATGAAAGTCCCAAACTCCAGCAGTGTATCCATAAGAACTAAAGAAAGAGTTGCTGTAGCTCCCCTTACTATTTTGGCCTGCATAAAATGATTAGATATATTGAAATGGCCTAATACAGTTCTATATTTGAGACAGTATGTGTGATTTATGGAAAGACCAAATACTTCTTGTAATGCCAAGAGATTTACTTTTCACCTTGTTTTTCTGAATTCTGATAAGTTGGAGGTTCACAAGCAATACTGACATAGCAGCTCAGGTCACTTGCTGTTGTGTTTATTTGAATATTTCCCCAGTGATGACATTAGCAAGACCCAAGGATGACTATTGGCAGTTTCAGTGCTGAACCAGGACTTGAGGGACAAGAGATACAGGAAGACATGTAAGGATTGATATTACTAGCCATTACAAGTTGCAGGAATTTTGCTTTATAATTTGAAAAGTAAATCTCATAGTTTTATCTTCCCTAATACTTTTACAGAAAAACGTAGGCTTTATTTTTTATGGAACTTACTGCTAATATTTCATTTTGTTAATAGATTTACCATTGGTTTGTAATACTATATAACCTTCAGGAGTACAGTTTTTCACCCTGATAAATGCATATATCACACTGCACATAGCACCAAAGTTTTAGTACCATCAACACTATAAAATTTTACTTTCCCTACTCTCATCCTTCTCCTCGGGTAATCACATGAGAGTTTGAGTTGTTTTTATTGTGTTTTGTTTGCCCGTTTACTTTGTTTCTTTATAATTAACACATGAATGAAATAATCCAGTATTTTTTCTTTCTGATTTATTTCACTTATCATGGTACTTAGTAGATGAAACTTTATCTCAAGTTCCATTAACATGGTTACAAAAGCAACCTTTTTTTTTTTTTTTTTTGGTAGCTGGATAGTATTCATTTGTGTGTGTATGTGTGTATATATTTACCGATCTCTTCTTTGTTCTGTCATCTGTTTATAGACATTTGGTTTTTTCAGTGATGTCTTGGTTATTGTGAGTACTGTTGAAGTTAACATGGGGGTGTTTTTTTTTTTTTTGGAAAAAAATTTAGTGTTTATTATGTGCTGGATCACATGGCAGTTTTAGTGTTAATTTTTTGGGGGAAAACTTCAAATTGTTTTCCATAGAGGGTGTACCAATTCACGTTTCTAATAACAGACTCCAAGTTTCCTTTTTCTTCAGAGTTTCACTTGTTTCTGGTCTTTTTGATATAGACCATTTTCATAAATGTGAGGTGATTTTGGTTTGCCCTTTCCCCAATAACTTGTGATGAACAGTTTTCCATGTACCTGCTTCTCATCTGTATGTCTTCTTTGGAGAATTATCTGTTCAGGTTGTTTATTCAGTTTTTTGATTGGGTTGTTATTTTTGTTGTTGTTGAATCAAATAAATTCTATCTATATTTTGGGCACTAATACTTTCTTTGCTTTGTGAGCTGTGAAAACCTCCCAATCTAGATTGCTTTTTGGTGGTTTCTTTAACTGTAGAGAAACTGTTTAGTTTGATGTAGTTCCTTGTGTTTGTTTTTGTTTTGTTTCTTTTTCTGTTGAATTGAATCTCCAAAGGTATCTTTAAGTGTGGTGTTGAGCATGTTTTCATCTCAATATTTGACAGTTTTGGGTTATACATTCAAGCATCCATGTTGAATTTAGTTTTTTTTTCAAAGCCTACATATTTTCAGATTTTGGTATTAATTAGATGCATATGTTTTAAAATCTTCCTGTAAGAGGTGACTATTCAGAGAATCTTCAAATCAGTGTAAAAAACCATAAATAGGCTGGGTGTGGTGGCATGAGCCTGTTGTCAAAGTGCTGGAAGGCAAGAGGCTTGGGATCACTTGAGTTCCAAGTTTTGAGACTGCCCCGGGCAATATAGTAAGACCTGGTCTTGAAAAAGCAGCTGGGTACCATGGTGGGCACCTGTAATCCCAGCTACCTGGGAGACTGAGGCTGGGGATCGCTTGTGTCCGTGATACTCTGGGCAATTTGTGTCTGCGGGATCCCAGGCAACATAGCAAGACCTAGTCTCCAAAAAAAAAAAAAATAATAATAATAATCAAAATCATAAATGAAACATTTCTAGCTTGGTGTATAAGTCTCAAATAACTTCATAAAAAGTTACATTTTACTTTCCTAGGACACAAATATTTTAAAGTTAAGGTTTTCTTTTTCATTAGCAATTTCTGAAAATAAATCACAGTAAACCACCTGCTGTTAGAACAAGGTCATCTGGATTAATCAGATTTAAATGGGAGGAGCAGGGTGAAGAGGCTTTGTAATCAAGATGTAAACACAAAATTCTATAGAACTTCTTAAGAACATGAGAAATCATTATTTTGATTTCCTCTTTTCCAATATTCTCATCAAGATGCAAATATATGGTACTTAGTATTTCCTAATTATACTTTATTAATCAAGTTTTAAAAAGCAGCTGCATTTTAGGAATTTGCAGGTAGGTATTAGTCAGGTCTTGGTTCTGTAATACTCAAAATAAAAGAGAAAGCAATAATATATGTGAGAATTAGATTGGGTTTGCTTCCACACATTCAGGATGTAAAGTCTTTCTGGTGAGGGTGGCAGCAAGAAAAAAATTTTGACCTATGGAGTGTTAAGCCAGATGATAAGCGTCCTCTCTTCATTTACACAGAAAGTGAGGGTAGAAATGTTCTGTTTATCTGCAAGCTCAAACAGGTTATTTCAGAAAACATTGCTTTTCAGTCCCCCCCCCCAAGTATTCCTCAGAGAAAGGAATTGAACTGCATTTGTGACTGTAATGCAAAACTTTCATCCATGAATAGACTTTTTGTGATATATTCATGCTTTGTTTACTTTTATGTTAAACTAATATCTTATAAATTTGTTCTGTAGCTTTTAAATAGATTCTTAAATTTTGAGGAATTGTCATTAATGTACATTTGCATAAATAAACAGTAACAAAAATATATCTTGAGGACTTTGATGACTTCATTTTTTGTCTGACCCTTGGTCTTACCCTAAAGGAGAGAGATTCTTATCTAAACCATTGAAGACTGTTCAATTGTGGTATAGGTAGATGTATATATAAATCTAATCATTTGTGTCCATTACTGAGTGAAGAGTTCTTATCATTTCTGGATCTTTTGATCTTTACTATATTTAATTTCTTTTGCTCCTATGTAAAAGATTTGAGTAGGCATGAATTTAGTAACTACATTTTGTGAGTTTCAGCATCTGAACTGTTTTGGAGTAGGATTGTTTTTTCTATCTTTTTTAGGTTTTAGGTCAAATGGACTGGATAGAGAAGGTAGGAGATGGGCTAAGCTTAATTTAATTAAAATGATACTCATTAACTGCTGCCTCCTGATGCAATGAATAACTGAGGTTTACTACAGCAAGAGATGTACATCTAATGGAACCAAATGATTTGACAAAATGAAATTTATATTATGTGGCAAAATCTTTTCTACATCAAGCAACTAACTTGCTTATGTACTGCAGGTTTAGTACAGCTCTATATTCAGGGTCAGTGACTATATGTGTCTTGCTGGTAAAAAAAATGGCTTTCTAGCTAACTTAGCTTTTAAATGCTAGCTTTAAAAAGCATCCTCGAGTGACAGTAAATGAGTGGATAGAAACATGTATGTAGGCAACTAGTTTTGTCATACTTACTGTTTTAATATAGCAAAAATCTGAATTAAGATTGTCAATGATAACAAAGAGACTATGTCAGAGAAAGTAAAGGCTTATTACCTACATGAATACTTTTGTCTCTTTAAATTCAAATTTTAAATGCATAATTTACTTTTACTTTTGATTTAAATATTTGAAAGCAATTATTTTTATAACTTTGATACCCCAAAACATACTTCAAATGTCCTAAAAACTTTTAATGCTGGTAATTATGATAACTTTTATTCTGGAGTAGAGTCCAATGTAAATTTTTGATAAGCTCATGTCAGATTTGAATATATTTTTTCCTTGATTTTAGTGTTTTTCTTGCTAATGAGGAAATTTAAAGTAACATTCAGAGCATGAAGAAGTTAAATAAGGATTTAGCACGGAGGATTTAATAGTAGAATCTGGAATATAAGTGATAAATAAATTGACCAAGTTCTAAGTGCTGTTTGCAGCATTGCAGTTTTTGCAGTGACCCAACAGGCATGAAACTTGTATTTTGGCTAGAAGAGACATATCATAAATGTAATAAATATCAAATATCAAAATGTAAAACATACATTATGTCAAGTGATGCAAGCATCAAGAGAAAATGAGTTAAAATGGAAGAATGGAATTTTAGGTATGGTGGAGTTTAAAATTTTAAACATTTAGCTAGAAATGATCTTTAAGAATTTGCCATGCTAGCAAAATTCTGAAGCCGGTGAGTGATCCTGTGCATATCTACAGAAATTGCTTTTCTGCATAAGGAACAAAAAGTGAGAATGTCTTAAAAAAGGAACTTATGAAGCATGTTGCAAGATAGTGAGGCAGCCCTGTGCCAGGTGTGAGGTGAATGGAGGGAAAGTAAGAGAGAAAGTCAGCGATATACCAGTGTGGACTCTTATGACACAGGGTTTTAGGCTGTGTAAGAATGTTGTTTTTACATTAGGTGAAGTAGTGTTTTTACATTAGAACAGTAATGTAACCTTATATATTTTATGGAGTCACTTTGGCAACTGTGTTGAAAATTATTCTAGTTTCTGTGTTCTCTTCTTTCCTCTATACAGGGTGGCAGAAGAACAGAAGAGAGGTAATGAGGTAACAGTTTATCATAGTGAGAAGTGTAGAATTGGGGGTATATTTTTGAGGAGAGTACTGAAAAGATTTTCTCATGGATTGGACGTGAGATGTGAGACAAGGTTAGTTAAGTATTTTATGCCATTAGGTGGTTGAGGCTGCCACTTACTGAGATGGGAAGATTGCAAGAGGACATTTGAGGAGGGATATAATACATGAAAACCCTTGATGGTTCAGTAGGAATTCACCAGGAAAGAGCGTTGTGTAAGTAAAAGTGGTATAGTTGAAGGGATCATTATGTGCAACAGCATTGACATTGCCTATTTTTCTTTGGCTCATGATCCATACCTAATGATTGGAGAAAGAGAATTCACCTTGGTGAAAATTGAAAATTATATGAAATTGAAATTTCAGTGTTCATAAGTAAACTTTGATTGGAACATGGCCATTTTTATTCATTTAACTATTATTTATACCACTTTTGTTCTGAAAGGACAGAATAAGGTAGTTGGGATATAAACTACATTGGTTTATAAGTTGAAAATGTATACTATCTGACCCTTTACCAGAAAACTTGGCCAGTGTATGTCTGATGTACATACAAGGAGTAGTAGCAGTTAAAATAAAACATTATCTGGAGCCAGGTTGTGAGACAGCTTGCATGTCTTGTTAAGGATTTAGGCAACTGGGAACCATCAAAGGTCACTACCTTCTTAAAATATTTAAAATAACACAAGAAAAAAATGCTTATCTAGCCTAATTCTCAGAAAAATAGTCATTCAGTGATTTACTGAGTGTTTTCTAGTTTACTGCTAAGATTAAATAAGAACTTAAGTACTAGATTATAGATTTGCTTCTACTTATCACCTATTGTGAAACTTTTTCATGTAAGAAAGTTCTCTTCAAATCTCATAGAATACTTACGTCTGAATGTCAGAAGAAACAGTTTCTTAGATCTTAATGTTTTATCCTAACCTACTACATATTTATTTCATAATCTACAAAAATCTAACTGAGAAAGGAATTTTCATAAAGCTTAAATGAAATTTAAATAAAATTGAATCATATTTTAATAAAATTTGATCCTTATCAAAGCTAAATTCAACATTTCTGTCTCTTTTTATTGTAATATTCTCATTTGACTCATTACTACCTCTCCCATTATGTCCTATTTTCTTTAAACTCTGGGATAAAAAGTGTTAGCAATAGGCCTGTAATATTGCCTCTCATTATTGTCATGAATTCTTAAAATTAGCAATTGGGGCATATCACTGATTGTAGATACTACTGAATGGGGGAGAATTTATGAATTGACAAATCATTCTATGGAGAGAAGTCAAAGGGAAGTGATAATTGCCAGAGCTAAACAGTAGCTCTGAATTAGAAAAACCCACTTGTGGCAAAAGGATGAGGAAAAACAGATAATAAATGGAGGCAGGCAAGTGTGATAATAAATAGAAATGGTATATGATCCCAGGAAGGGAAATGATAAAAACAAGAGAATAATACTCTTAGCTACCTCTCTCGGGTCTGGTGCTGATTAATGGTGATTGCTGGGTGAAACTTCCTAAACTTTTTTTTTTCACCCTGAAGATGGGGAATTGAACTCTGTCTGAATAATCTGAGAAAAGAGGTGATGCAACATCCTCTCATGAATCAACCTACTGCATCTAGCTACAGCCATCATTAGGTTCATTGTTTATAGGCTGTATTTCCAATCTGGTTATTTCTCAGTTGACCCGGTTGAAATCTTACAGTGAATCTAAGGACATAGATGCAGAACAGCAGAGCTGAAGCACGCTGTGCACATGAGTCATGGGATTCACTGCTGCAACAGCTGCTTGTATATGATGGAAAGCATATTACTGCCATCTGTCAAGTGTATTGGAGCTTGATTTGTCCCTTTGAGTATATCATATATAAATTTGGATGGAAGGCATTTAAAATAAACTGAAATGAAACTCAGTGACCAGTATTATCCATGACTTCTTTTGGAGGTCCACAAAGTATGTTTATGGGAACATTGGGAAGCATTATGGTGTACTCAAATGGAGCTGTATTTGAGAGCATGTGTATATATATATATATATATATTCAATTATCAGCTTCCTGTGGTGCACACTGTTTTACATTGTGGACTGTATTTCCAAACTGTTCTAATACCAAACATAAGAAATAGCTGCAATGGTCTTGTTAGTCCAGATGTTTTATAGAGATTTTAGTAGATGGTTTCAGGTATTGAGTCAATAATGTTCCTGCATGATCAACATCATCCTGAAAAAGTCTTGTTAACCCAAATGTTGACACTGGAGGGAGCTCTCATCCAGACATCACTGGAAGAGAGGCTGCTAGAACACTTCAGAAAATGAACTAATTGAAGTTACTTGTTTGAGCATATAGTCATTAAAAAGTATCCTCACTAAAGAAGGGTTATTGGATATTCTTGTCACTGCTAAATCTGTTGTTTTAAAAGCCAGTAACTAAGAGTATTTAAAGGTAGGCTGGGTAGGGATACTTGTGGGTTATGCTAATTCTATATTATGGTAAACTGTCACTGGACAGTGAGGCTTTTTTTTTTTTTACTTTTAATTGTTTGCACTTATATATCTAAATACATATATATGTTGTATCATTGTCTACCCTGTTGCTCTCCCATCACCTTACCACCCAGTCATTTGTGGTAAGACTACCATCTTAGTCATTTGTGCCCTCCTCTGCCCCCATTCTCTCCCTTTTCCCTCTGTCTTGTTCTATGCTTAAGTTCTTTTTTTTCTTTTAATAATTTATAATAAATCTCACATCTTTGTGATCTCTTGGGTTCACCTCCCCTTCCCTGACTGTTCGCACCCTGTCCCACCCCCCCCAAGTTGTGTACTTTAATTTGGTTGTTGGCTTGTATACGCTTTTCTTCATGAGTTTTTGTTTATCTTTCCCATGTCCCATTTAGTAGCAAAACCATTTAGTTTGTCCTTTTCTTTTTGACTTGTTTCTGCTAATATGAATTCTTCTAAGTCCATCCATGTTATCATAAAATAGTCTTTTGTGTCATTTTTTATTGATGGGTAATATTCCATTGCATATATATACCACATTTTTTTCATCCAGTCATTTGTTTTTGGACATTTCAGTTGCTTCCTTGTCCTTGCAATTATAGATAGTGCTGCAATAAACATCCGAGAACAGATGTCCCTTTGTATCCACATTGAAGTCTTCTTTGGGTAGATTCCCAAGAAAGCAATTGTTGGGTCATATGGTAGTTCCATTTTCATTAATTTGAGGGCCCTCCACATAGCTTTCCCTAGAGGTTGGACCAGTTTACATACTCACCAGCAGTATAAGAATGTCCCATTCTCTTCACATCCTCGCCAGCACTTGTTGTTGCCTGTTTTATGGATGTGGGCCATTCTTACTGGTGTAAGGTGTAATCTCATTGTGGCTTTGATTTACATGTCCCTTATTGCTAGTGATGTTGAGCAATTTTTTATGTGCCTGTTGGCCATTTGTATTTCCTCTTTGGAGAAGTGACATTTTGGTTCTCCCCATTTTATGATTGGGCTTCTTGTTTTGCTTTTGTTTAATTGTGTGAGTTCCTTGTGGATCTTCATTATTAAACCCTTATCACTTTTGTGGAGGGTGAAATTTTTTCCCGTTTGTTTGGGCTTATTTTAGTGTTTTCTGTCTTCTCTTCTGTTGTACAGAAGCTTTTTAGTTTGATGTAGTCCCATCTGTTTATGTTTTCTTTCAATTTTTGCCATCGGTAGATTTTTCCAGAAAGGGATTTCTGAATTGTACTTCATGGAGGGTTTTCCCCAAGGTTTTTTCTAAGTATGTTATTGTTTCAGGTCTGACATTTAAGTGTTTTATTAATTTTGAACTGGTTTTTGTACAAGGTGTGAGGATGTCGTCTTGATCCATTTTTTTGCATGTCTTAGTCCAATTTTCCCAGCACAATTTATTGAAGAGGCTACCTTTGTTCCAATGTAAGTTTTCCCCCCTTTTGTCAAATATTATTGACTATATATGTGTGGTTTTATTTCCAAGCACTCAATTCTGTACCATTGGTCTGATTGTCTGTTATTGTACAAATACCATGCAGTTTTAATTATTATGACTTTGTAGTCTAGATTTAAGTCTGGAATAGTTAGGCCTTAATTCTCTCTTTTTTTTTGGTCAGGGGGCTTTTTGATATTTGAGGTCTTTTGTTATTTCATATGAACTTCTGTAATTGTTTTTCTATCTCTTTGAAGAATGTCATTGGAATTTTTATAGGCATTGTATTGAATCTGTAGATTACTTTTGGAAGGATGACCATTTTGATGATGTTAATTCTTCCAATCCATGAGCAGAGAATGTCTTTTCCATTTCCTTATGTCTTATTCTATCTCTTTTAGCAGGTTTTTAAAGTTTTCTTTGTATAGATCTTTCATGTGCTTTGTTAGGTTTATTCCAGGATTTTAATTGTTTTTGGTGTGATGGCAAATGGGATGACTTTTTAAAAAATTTCTTCTTCTTCTTCTTGGTTTTTCACTTATAGGAAAGCTTCTGACTTCTGTTTGTTGATTTTATAACCGGCTACTTTACTGAACTGGTTTATTATTTCAAGTAGTTTTTCTGTGGATTATTTTTTTTGGTTCTCTATAGAGAGAATCATGTCATCTGCATATAATGATAGCTGCAGTTCCTTCTTTCCTATTTGTGTACCTTTTATTTCTTTCTCTTGCCTTATTGTCCTAGCTAAAACTTCCAGTACAATGTTAAAGAGTAATGGGGAGAGTGGGCATCCTTGCCTAGTCTCAGATCTCAACTGGAATGCTTTTAGTTTTTCCCCATGTAGGATGATATTTGCCATAGGTTTGTCATAGATGGTTTTTATTATGTTGAGGTAAATTCTTTTAATCCCTATTTTTCAAGGCCTTTTATCATGAATGGATGCTGGACTTTGTTGAATGCTTTCTCTGCATCTATTGATATGATCATGTGGTTTGTTTATTTTTTCTCTTTGTTAATGTGGTGTGTTATGTTAATTGAATTCCAGATGTTGAACCATCCTTGTGCCCCTGGGGTAAATCCCCCTTGGTCATAGTGAATAATACTTTTTGTGAATCGTTGGATTCTATTTGCCAGGATTTTGTTTAAAATTTTTGCATCTGTGTTCATTAGGGAAATTGGTCTATAGTTTTCTTTCTTGGTGCTGTCCTTATTTGATTTTGGTATGAGTGTGATATTTGCTTCTTAGAATGTGTTTGGCAGTTTTCCTTCTTTCTCAATTTTTTGGAAAAGCTTTAGTAGCGCAGGCATTACTTCATCTTTGAATGTTTGGTAGAATTCATTAATAAAGTCATCTGGTCCTGGGCTCTTGTTTTTAGGTAGAGTTTTGATGACTGCTTCTATTTCGCTGTTTGTAATTGCATTATTTAAGTTCTCTATATATTCTTTACTCAATTTTGGGTAGCTGTGTCTTTCTAAGAATTTGTCCATCTCATCCAGGTTGTTGTATTTATTTTCATATAGTTGTTCATAGTAATCTCTTACTCTCCTTTGGATTTCTCTTGTATCTGTTTGTAATTTCTCCTCTCTCATTTGTGATCCTGTTTATTTTAATTTTCTCTCTTCTTTCCTTTGTGAGCTTTGCAAGGGGGTTATCAATTTTACTTATTTTTTCGAAGAAACAGCTTTTGATTTTGTTGATCTTCTGGATAGTCTTCTTGGTTTCTAGGTTATTTATTTCTTCTTTTATTTTTATTATTTCTTGTCTTCTGAGTTTTGGAATTTATTGTTGCTATTTTTGTAATTTTTCGATTTGGGAGATAAGGTTATTTTTTGGTTATTTTCTTGCTTTTTGATATGGGCCTGTATTGCTGCGAACCTACCTCTTAGATATGCTTTTGCTGTGTACCAGACATTTTGGAATGCTGTGACTTCTTTGTTGTTTGTTTCAAAGTAGGTTTTAATTTCTTCTTTAATTTCTTCAATTACCCATTCTTCATTTAGTAACATGTTGTTCAGTCTGCAAGTGTTGGATGCTCTTGCTTTCTTTTCATTGTTGATTTTTACTTTGATGCCTTTATGATCTGAGAAGAAAGTTGGTATTATTTTAATTTTTGTGTATTTATTTATGTTTGCCTTGTGGCCTAGTATGCGGTCAATTTTAGAGAATGATCCATGTGCATTTGAGAAGAAGGGTAGTCTTTTCCTTGTGGGTGTAGTGTCCTGTAGATACCTATTAGGTCCATTTTGTCTAAGTCTTCTTTTAAGGCTTTTGTGTCCTTGTGTAGCTTTTGTTTTTTGATCTATCCTTTGTTGAGAGTGGGGTGTTAAGTCTCCTACTATATATGTATTTTCATCAATATTTGTTTTCAGTTCTCTAAGTAGCTGTCTTATAGATCTTGGTGCACCCTCATTTGGTGAGTATATGTTGATAATTGTTACATTTTTTTGTTGGGTTGACCCTTAACCATTAGGTAGTGACGTTCTTTATAATTTGTCACTTTTTCAATTTTGAAATATGCTTTGTCTGCTATAAGAATAGTACCCCTTACATATGCACGATGGAATACTACGCATCCATCAAGGAGGACAAACACATGTCATTTGCAGCAACCTGAATGGAACTAGAAAGACTCATATTAGCAGAAATAAGCCAAAAAGAAAAAGAGAAGTACAGGATGGTCTCACTTATATGAGGGATATAGGGAAAATCAAACAAACAAATAAAGAATGAAAACAACCAATGGGACTGAACCATGGAGCAAGAGAGGAGGAAGAGGAAGAAGGCAGGGGAGGTGAAGAGTGCAAAAGATCAAGATAGTTAACAAATGTTAGTGAAGTGGGAAAGCCCCGGGGTAAAAAAAATAAATAAATAAAATGAAACAACAACAACAACAACAACAAAAAACCACACACACACTTACCACATATCGGAAGAGAACAACAGGCCAAACAACCA
>PVHY01022327.1:0-22587 GCA_004024945.1 Uropsilus gracilis
GGAAGGAAGGAAGGAAGGAAGGAAGGAAGGAAGGAAGGAGCAGGTGGGGTGGGAGGTAGAGGGTTTAGGGGGGGATCCTAGGTAGAAATCAATGAAGGCTTAAATCTTCCACCCTGAATAAGTCTGTATTTCTCTGTTGTCTTTGGGAAGCCTCTGAATGGCTGGGAAACTGTTTTTAATAAACAAGAGTTCAAACGCTGAGGCTCTGTAGCCAACAGTCACGCCTTAAACTCTAAACTTTACATGAAAACTCTCCCAGTCCCTTTGAACTCGCCTTCCCTCTCCAGCGAGCATTCCAGTGTTTATGCGTTTTTCGAGATTGCTGGCAGGATCGCCAAGGCGCTTTGAATACTTTCCCTCTCTTCAGCAATCTCCTGCCTTCAGAACCCATTAATGCCCCACTCAGCAACATCAAGGTATCGCTTTGAAGTCCCTGCTGGCTACAGGCCTCTCACACTCTTTGGTTACTGTGCAATCAAATAATTAAATGAATTCTCAGGGAAAAAAATCATTCTTTTCCTTGGTAATTAAACACTCCAGGTCGGACAGGAGTGCAGGGTTGGCACGAGAGGGAGGTGCTACAAAGACTTGAGCCCAGAAGTCTTTGCTCGCGGCCCCCAGGGGTGAAAGATAATAACGGGGAGCTGGTTGCCTCCTCACTTCTCCTCTGCACTCAGTGGCAGTTTCCCTGGACCTGGGGCTCATGGCTCTCAGGACCCCCTTTGGGCAGGGGGGCACAAGGGTGGAACATCCCCCTCCCAGGGCCCCTTTGGGGGGGTGAAGGTGGTTGGGGGTTGGGAGGAGGTATCTCTTCACCACAATAAGCCTGTGAGAGATCTTTGTTTCTGGAGGGCTCAGCCATGCCAGTGAGATTCTGTACCCAATGGGACTGAATGGGAGGGGGGAGGGGGAAGGGGAAGAGAGGGGCAGGGGGTAGGCAGTGGGGGTAAAGAGGAGGAGGGGTAGAGGGTTCCCCAGCAGCTGGTGGAAGATGGGGTGCCTTCCCATCTTCCACACCTCCACCAGGTTTGAATTTCCCCAAACAAATGGAGCCCACCATCAGCGGGGGTGCAGACCCAGCTGGGAAGGGCCTCTCCTCTGTATTCCTCTACCACCTCCTAGTCCCTCCACCCCCTTCTCTTCTCCTCCGCCCACCTGCTCCCCATTACCTCCACTCTCAACCCTTCCTTCGCACCCTTGGTCTCAGCCAGAGCAGCCCCCCTGCCCTGGGATCCCCCTTACACTATTCTCCAGATTGATTCCTGGGCCTTTACCAGTCTCAGCCTCGAAGAGACCTATGGGAGCCCAAGCAGGGGTGGTCCTCTTCTAGTTCCCCAGACAAGCTTCCTTTGGGCAGCGTCTCCCACTGGATTATAATCTCTCCGCCAGATGCTCCTTTAGGACAGAGGTCAAGTTCGTGTGCCCCACCCTCACTATGCCCTGCGGTACAGAAACCCCAGCCGCCCTCTGTGGTTGCTGGTGATGCTGTGAGGAGTATAGAGAAGAGCAAAAGTGGGTTTGCACCTGAGAACCCCTTTAAAAAAAAGCCATAATATATATAGATATATACATTATTTAAAATTTAAAAATAATAAATAAAGGCCATTATGGCTTTGAGCGTCTCAACGTGGTAGCCTTCATTACTTGAACTTGAGGTCTTTCTCCATTACTTCATTCCAGGATCCAGGAACTAGCAACAGAATCTGATTGATCTTCCTCTTTCCCCCACACCTCATCACTTAGAGTTCCTCTTCATTGGATTTATCCCAAGGGGGTACCCTGCACACCAACCCCCATAAGAGCCAGCATTTACTCTACCATTTTAGAAGCTCCCACAGAAAAAGATGGCTGCCTATGAATTCCTGGCACAAGTCTCAGGGCTGACTCTCATTGACCCAGTGGAAGTCACTTATCCACCCCTGAACCAATCACGGTAGCGAAGGTGATGGATTCTATTAAGTGATTTAGATCACTTCTGCAGTTAAGGAAAGGGAGAGTCTCCTGAGGAAAAACCCAGATCTTCTATCAGGACATGAAAATGAAGAGACTAGAGACCAATAAAATGACAGCAGACCACTGGGTCACTGGGTCTTGGAGGGGTCTCTGTGGGCTGGGGGTGAAAGGGTAGAGATGAACCAGAAACAGAAGCTCATCAGAAGTTGTGCAGAAGTTGGGGGCGAGGAGCAATGGCACCAGGCAAGCAAAATGAGTGGAGCTGGTGATCAAGGAACAGGCACCCCAAGCCCTTCCCTGGGGTCCACGAGTGTATTCTACCCTCCCAGGGAGGTGGGCGCCTGTCCTGGAGCTAGGCTGCCTTCTGCTTCTGTGTTGGAGAGGCTGTCTAGGGTGCTTGTTGGAAAGGGGGTGCAGGTGGGGAGATCATGCCGGGTCTGTACAGCAACTTGGCAATTTTCAGAAACGGTACCAAGCCTTCTCATCGGAACAATGCAAGTCTTCACATGTGTGGGAAGTTACCCCAAACAATGATGAGGTGCTCAGAATACTGCATGAGGTGGCAGGAAATGCCACAGATTGGAAGGAAATACACAAAATGTTATGAGTTCTATCATACACAAAAGGAAATACACAAAATATTATGAGTAGCTGTATCCCGGTCATCGGGTGATAGGTGACTTTCTAGGTCTTTTTTGTAATTCTATTTTTCAATTATTTTTACCGTAACTTTTATTTCTGTGGTCAGGAAAGATATGAATTAAAGGATAAAACTAAGTGGCTCATGTCAAAAGCTCTACAAGCCAACCCTTTGCTCTCATAATCCAGTCTCCAATTTAATTCATTTTCTCTCCATCTCTGTCCCTCACCCTGGGGAACTGGCCAGCCCTCAGTCTCGATAATTGGTCTCTGGTCAAGTGGGAAGCAGGTGGCTGAAGCAGCCCTGCTCCCTGCGGCGAGGTTGGGAGGGGTCTTGGCTTCTGGGGGCCCGGGGCTGCTCTGGAGATGGGGGGCTGGTTCCCTCTGAGCTTGGCGCTGCTGAGGGAATAGGGCTCAGATGGACCACAGCTGGGACCCTCCCCCAGTCGCACCCCTCCCCCTGCCCTCACCCCATGGGATTTTTTTCAGGCAGGATGAAGGAACAACAAAGGCCTGTGGCCATCTCAGGCAATGCCAAGAAGTGGGTGTCATCTGGAGGCCGCTCCAAGCCCAAAGCTTTCATGTTGACAAACCATGTTGCTGGGAAGACTAATTGCTTCTTGCGGTCTTCAGCCCGCCAAGTACTTGACAATGATTCACAAGCCATTTCGAGAATTGATTATCACAAAAAGACTTTACCCTGGTGGAAATGGACAGCCACTGCCTGGTTGGGAATGAGAACGGAGGCTCAGTTTACCAACGAAGCTTCCTTACTGGACAGACATGCATCCCTAAAAGTCAGCAGATCCTCAAGACCAGGTAGCTCATCACTTGCTTCTCCTGGGAAAATTTGGCAAGCTGCCCTCACCAGCCTGAGCTAAATTTAGCATCCTGGGCAGGGTGAGAGTTAGACAGCTCATCTTGGAGGCCGCTGCCAGGCGAGAAGAGGGCAAAAAGCCAGGAAAGGTATGTTGCTTGATAAACACACACCCAGAAATCCTTGAAGAAATCCATTGGTTTCTCTCAAAGACCTATTTCCAGGATTTTGTTTTTGTTTTTTTCTTTTTGAGACTAGGTCTCGCTATTTTGCCCAGGGAACCGTGTACCACGTGACTCAAGCGATCCCCAGCTTCAGCTTCCCAGGTAGCTGGGATTACAGGTGCATGCTGTGCATGCCCAGCTATTTTTTTAAGAGGAGGGCTCGCTATGTTGCCCTGGGCGGGTCTCGAACCTGCGGACTCAAGCGATTCCTAGTCTCAGCCGCGTTCTAGGCTGCGCTTAAAGGCATGCACCACCATGCATAGTGCTCTTTCCAGGTTTTATATCCTGGTAGTCAAGATGATTGTTGGAGAGGGCAGTGAATCTTGTGAAGCATGGACCTGAGGTCTGCTGAAGCCCAGTGACCTAAGAAACACAGCCTATTATTTTGTTTAGTATACAGTGAAAGAGACAATAAACAAAACAAAAAGAAACCCAACTAACTGGGGGAAAATTTCTACCCTCCATACAAGTGATAAGGGTCTGAAAACAATGATCCACAAAGAACTCACACAACTTAGCAAAAACAAAGCAAAAAGCCCAGTTAAAAAATGGGGAGCAGAGCTAAAAAGACACTTCTCCAAAGAGGAAATACAGATGGCCAATAGGCATATGAAAGAATGTTCCACATCACTAATAATCAGAGAAATGCAAATCAAAACCACATTGAGATGCCATCTTACACCAGTAAAAATGGCTCATATAAAAAAAATGGACAAGTGTTGGCGTGAATGTGGAGAGAAAGGAACACTCTTATACTGCTGGTGGGAGTGCAAACTGGTTCAGCCACTATGGAAAGCTGTGTGGAGAACTTTCAGACAACTGAAAGGGGAATTGCCATTCAACTCATTGATCCCACTGCTGGGAATCTACCCAAAGGATAAAAATCAATAATAAAAAAGGACGCGTGCTTACCATTCGACCCAGCAATCCCACTACTAGGAATCTACCCAGAGGACATGAAAATATTAATTCAAAAGGACACATGTGCGCACATGTTCATTGCAGCCCTGTTTACACTTGCAAAGAATTGGAAACAAACCGAATGCCCCAAAACAGATGATTGGCTAAAAGAAAGTGGTACATATACACAATGGAATACTACGCACCCATCAAGGAGGATAAACACATGTCATTTGCAGCAACCTCGATGGAACTAGAAAGACTCATATTAGCAGAAATAAGTCAAAAAGAAAAAGAGAAGCACAGGATGATCTCACTTATATGATGGATATAGGGGAAAACAAACAAACAAATAAGAAAAAATGAAAACAACCAATGGGACTGAACCATGGATTGAGAGAGGAGGAAGAGGAAGAAGGTGCGGGAGGCGAAGAACACAAAAGATCAGGATAGTTAACAAATGTTAGTGAAGTGGGAAAGCCCCAGGGTATACAATAATGGACTAATGTAATATAAATATACATATATATGCAAAAAAAATAAAAAAATAATAACACATTTACCAGATATCGGAAGAGAACAATGGACCAAACAACCAACAACCGAACATCAACTTAACCAACCAACAAATTGCAGAAAAATGGGGGATGGAGTGACTGGAGGGAGGATATGGAGGGAGGAGGAGGGATCAATTAATGCACAAATGTGACAAATCAATAAAATGAATTTTTCAAATTAAAAAAATAAATAAAAATCTTAAAAAAGGATGCATGTATTCACACGTTTATTGCAGCACTATTTACAATTGCCAAGATATAGAAACAACACAAATGCCCCAAAACTGATGAGTGGTTGAAAAAGATGTGGTGTGTTTATACAATGGAATATTATGCATCAATTAAAGAAGACAACCTTATGTCATTTGCAGCAACATGAATGGAGCTAGAAGGAATCATGTTAGCAGAAATTAGCCAGAAAGAAAAAGAGAAATATAGGATGGTCTCACTTATATGAGGGATTTAGGGAAAACAAACAAACAGACAAAAAAATTAAAACTGCCAACAGAATTGAGGCATAGATCAAGGGAGGGCGAGGCGAATAAAATCGGAGGAGGGAGAGGGCACAAGAGATAAAGAAGGTGCACAGGTGATAAGGTGATGGGAGAATATCAGGATAAACAAACATGTCATATTTATATATGTGTTTATATATATATATGCAATAAAAATGACAAATTAATTTTTTTAAAAACACAGCTTCGGGGTTTAGATATAACAACCTGTGACTGACTGATTTGGTTGACTGGTAGGCAGTCCAGGTTCCTCTTCAATCTTCCTCATTCTATCTTCCATCACATCAGGCCATGTGCTCCCACCAATGACAGCTCACCCAGCACAGCAGTACATGGAACATGGGTATAAACCCTTAACTTCCTAGCAGGGACACTCGGCCTTGGGGTGTGAATCTGCTGAGTCAGCACTGGTACTACTCAACCTGCTTCCTGCAGCATTGGGGTCCTGTGCCCTCAGTGCCAGCCCTCAGTCCAAGTTGCATGCATACTGGTTACACGAATCTTTCCTGCTTGTTACTTGGTAGCAGGACACTGGTGGGAAAGGGTGACAGGCATACACTGGAAGTAATCATGCTCAAGGTTCTGCAAAGGTTACTAGCAGCTTCTACAAAACTTAATCAAATTTCTCCAGAAGATGATGACTGGATCACCATTTGCCATCCTACTGAGTGACAAGACAGTGACAGGCTCCCAAATAGCATTTTCTTTATGGCCACCTTCCCCCAGGTGATTTCCCCCCTAAGTGGCAAGACAATGCTTACCGATTTCTAGGTAAACATGAACACCTAGTGGCTGCATTCAAACTGAGAAACAGGAAATGAGTCTTCCCCTTGGAAAGATGGGGAGTCTGGAAGCTGCTAATAAGAGAGGCTTTGGGATAAAAAAAAATAGCAGGGATTGGGGAGTGAGTCCTTGAATGACAGCTTTCACTCCAACTTTTCATCCTCTTTCACCATCCATGATCGTTGAGGGAGAGGTTCAGATCCTGGGGCCCTTTCAGGTGGGTAAGACTTGGGCAACCTGCATTTCCCAGTTGAACCTAATAGGAAATTAGAGTGTGTCTGCATGGAGTGCGCCCAGGGAAGGCTTGGCCTGTTCGGGGTACAAAGGGTGATGTGGGTGCTGAGGTATAGGGCATGTGGAGGTCTTGCCTATGGTCACCGAGGGTCTCCTTGAATGTCTCGTCAAACTTTTCTCTGTGAAAGATTCAGACCTGATATTATGTCACATCGCAGCGCAGTGTTACAATAAAAAAGAGAAAGACTTGTGTTTTTCTTTTCTAATAGGACAAAGTTACAAGGGTCACAGAAGGAATGAATTGCTTCCTCACAGAAAGTTACGGTGAAGTCTTAGCACCTCAATATTATGACTGGAAATTGGGTCTCTGCAGATTGATTCAAACTAAGATGAAGTCGTTCAGGTAGGGTGGGCCCACTCCAGGGTGGAACTTGGCAGCCTTGTAACAGACAAGTACAGAGGAGAGGCTGTGTCAAAGAACATCCTGTGAGGATGGTCTCACTTATATGACGGATATAGGGGAAAAACAAATAAGAAAAATTAGTAACAACCAATGGGACTGAACAATGGAACGAAAGAGGAGGAGGGGGAAGAAGGTGGGGGAGGCAAAGGGCACAAAAGAGTAGGATGGTTAGCAGGTGTTAGGGAACTACATTACACAATAATGTAATATAAATACACATTTATATTAAAATTAAAATAAATTAAATTAAAAAAAAAACAGCCATCAAAGAGATAGTTGACATTCTCTGTGGATATCTCTTCTATCCTATTCCCCATTACACATTCCCAGAAATAATAATCAGTACACTGGATTTGATGTTTGTCATTCCTGTGGTATTTGAAACTTTTAAATCACACATCAGTAAATAGTATATTATTTTGCATAGTTTCTAATTTTGTAATTATGGTATTGTAATATGTATACCTCTCTGAAACTTATTTTCTTCCCACCAAAAAAAATAAATAAATAAAAGAACATCCTGTGAAAATGGACCTGAAGTAACCACAAGCCAGGGAACTTCTGGGGCTTCCAGAAGCTAGAAGAGGCAAGGAAGATGCCTTCCTCTGCAGATCTTAGAGAAAGCTCAGCTCTGCTTAACACTGATTACAGGCGCTCAGGTTCCAGAACCGTGAGACAACACATTCCTGTTATTCTGAGCGACTGTCTATGTTGAACTGTCCTGCCACCCATGCCACTTGGCATCTTCTCTGTCTGTTGAACCATCCTGTTGTGATGCCGATGTTTTGCAAGTATAGGCTAGGCAGGGCCAGAAGCAGGGTAGGGGGTGCTGGGAGGCAGGCAAGTCTTCATGCCCTTTCTCTGACCTCTCTCTTACATTCCTCTAGTATTCTCCTGGTGCTTGCTGCTCCTTTCCCTTTTATAGACTCCCCCCTCCCAGGCCCAGGTGCACCTTCTCACGCATGCACACACCCATGGGCCGGGCATGTACAATCCTGGGGCGGGTGCAAGCCACAGGTGCTGGTCATAGAGGCTACTGAAGGGAAAAAGCCTGACCAACTCACCCTCCAGTTATCCAGTGTGTTGCGCTGTTACAGAAACCCCAACCCAATACAGCATCGTAAAATAGAAAGCGAGAGCGAGAGCAGACACGTGCCTGTAATCCAAGCGCTGGGAGGCAAGAGTCCAGGGAATGCTTGAGTTTTTGAGTTCGAGACTACCCTGGGCAATCTGGCCAGACCTGGTCTCGAAAAAGCAGCCGGGCGCAGTGGCGGGCACCTGTAATTCCAGCTACCTGGGAGGCTGAGGCTGGGGATCGCTTGAGTCTGTGGGATCGGGACTACCCTGGGCAACATAGGTAGACCTCGTCTCAAAAAAAAGTAGAAAGTGAAATCAGGGTTGAGCTACTCAGCAATTGTTTAAGAACTTGACAGACAAAACTAGTTGCGCCCTTGATTATGACTTTGAACCCCTATAGGGTTCACCTGGCCTGGCTGTGCCCTTGGCTGTGCTGCCTTTGTTCCATCCCACCATCAGGAAGCAGCCACAGCTGCTGTACATCCCCCCAGCTAGTGACTGGCCATCTCAGCTGGTGTCTGGCCATCTCTCCTAGCTCCATGCCCCTTGGCACCCAAAGAGCTGGCACAGATGTCCACGTGGTGGCCAGAACGCCCCATGTCTCCTTGCCCTGGCTTGTCAACAGACAAGAGGAAGATGCCTGTGCCTCTCACTGCACAAAACTCAAGGTGGGATCCCTTCCACTCGAGACACCAAGGACTCTGACAAATGTAGCATTGTGCTGCAAGCAATCCTTGGCACCAACCGTAAGCATAAGGCTCACCAATCAGCGTCGGTTCTGTATTGGTTTCAGCAGTTAGACACACCAGGAAAGGCGGGGGAAGGCCAGGACCAGAGGGTGGGAGCTTCCCAGGAAGCAAGCCAGCCCCCAGTCCTCTGAGAGTTCTCTCTCCCGCGTGCTCTCTTGTGCTTTCTGTGCCCCTTAATCCCCTCTCTTAGGCCTGGGTGTGCACACTCACACATGTGCACACTCACTAGGCTGCATAATCATGGGGAAGACACAATATACCAGGTGCTGGCCATGGAGGCCAATGTGGGAAAAAGCCTGATGAACTCACTCACCCTACAAGTACTTACTTTATAATCTCTGCAGTACAAGAATGCAGGACGGGCATGGTGGCGCATACCTGTAAGCGGCAGCCTAGGAAACCGCGGCGGGGACAAGGGATCATGGATCAAGTCCCACTCGGGGCAACATAGCAAGACCTAGTTGCAAAAAAAATAGCTGGGTGTGGTGGCACATGCCTGTAATCCCAGCTACCTGGAAAACTGATGCTGGGGATTGCTTGAGTCTGTGGTATCCCGGGCAACGTGAGCCTGCGGTTCCATGGGCAAAAATAGCGAGAACTAGTCTCAAAATTATAACAAGACTGCACAGTGAAAGTGAAGAGGGAGTCAGGTGGAGCCCATCATTCACAGCCCCCACTACTACCAGAGCTCAGATGCCCCGTGAAGCTTGCATAGCAATAACAACTCTGCCCCTTTTGAGACATTCCTCATTCTATTGTGCTTCCTTTCATTATGCTTCATACATACCTTATTTTTTATGCATTTGAGGCACCTGGCAAACTTTCGGTGCCATTTTTATAATGGCATCGCCTCTGTATTGCCTTTTGTTAAATCTTGCGATATTTGAAACTCATTTTTGGTATAGCTGTTCTGGTGGTCTGTAATCAGGGGTCTGTGATGTTACTCTTGCAATTGTTTTGGAAGTCTCTGCAGATAGGGTAGAAAGAGCAAGTGAACTAGAACTGGCAGCCAAAAGATGGGTGGAAATTACTGCCATCATGGGCTGGAACTTGAAGGATGAGAGTTGCCTTCTATGGAGGAGCAAAGACGGTGGTTTCTTGAGATGAACTCTACTCCTGGTGAAGATGCTGGTTGGAATGACAATAAAAGGCTCAGAATGTATCATCACCTTATTTGGGACTGATGCTGATTTTGAAAGAGATTCTCCAATTGATCAAGTGCCATCAAAAGTATCACATTCTACAGGGAAACCTTCCATGAAGGAAGAAAGATTGCTGCAGCAAACCTCATTATTTTCAGGAACTATCCAGCCTTCAGCATCCACGCCCCATCCATCAACAACTATCAGCAACAACTACAAGACCTTTCATCAGCGGTGATGACCCATGGAAGGCTGGGATGATGGCTTTTTAGTGATTTTTAGCAATTACGTATTTCTTTAAGGCGTGCCCCTTGATTTTTCCAGACATTATGCTACTGAATACTAATAGACTATATTGTAGAACCAAATTTTACATGCACTGGGAAACCAGAAACTTTTGCTTATTGTGATAGTTACTCCATTGTGGCAGTCTAGAGAGCTGAGCCCTCAATATCTCTGAGCTGCATCTGTATAAGTATATCCTAACTATTAGATATACTATGGGATATACTTAACGCTAAAAACAAAAATTCATGATTTCTCTGAAGTTCAAGTTTAATGGGGTTTTCTGTATTTGTTAAAGTTGGCAATCCCAACCCCAGGTGCTGCTGATTTCCAGTTTGCCCTCATGGTCGAGATCAGTGGGACAGAGAAGGCATGTGAGGGAAGTAAACCTCCACTCCAGGGCTATGGATTCGCCTATATCACCCTGATCCTCTCCGTGTTCCATGTCTAAGACAAATATCCAGGGAGACTCCACGCAGGGGGTTTCCAATACCCTAACTTGGGCTAACGTCAAGTCCAGGACAATGCAGTCAGATGCGGGGATAGGATGGTGTGGTCAGCAGAGGCTGTCTTGAACTTCCCCGGGCACTTGTCCATCATCGATGTCCCTTTTCTGTCTGTAAGCACTTGTGCATCCAGGGCTGAACCACACACTTTGCTCTGAGAGGCTTACAACTCAGGAAAGGAACAAAGAGCAGAAGCGGGCGCAGGTTGAGAAAGTGCCAGCACCCACAGCTGGCAGCCTGGGGTGCGGGAGGACCTGGCATGACCCTGGAAAGAGGAAGGAGGACAAGGGCTGGGCAGAGTCTTGCAGGAAGGTCAGCTGGTGGGGTCCGGCAGGCAATCATAGCGGTTGACACGGGTGAGGCCCTTATTGGGGGCCAGAGTCTTCTAAGAAGGACACATTTCAACAGCCTTCAAATGTACCACCAAGGACCTTTACAACTGTCCGCCTTTAGCAAGGGGGGAACTCGGGTGCAGAGAAGTTGATTGCTCAAGCTACCCAGCTCATCACAGAGATCAAACCAAGGTGAGGCTCGGATTTAGAGGATTCTTGAATACCCAGACTGGAGTTTTGAGCAAATGAAACTCAAACTTGAACTGAATGTCAACAACGAGCAAGGTGCTAGGAACTGAAAGACAAGGAGGGCGCCGAGTCAGCAGGCTGTCATATGTGGCCATCACCATTGAAAGATCTTTTTTTTTGACTAGTCTCGCTATTTTTGCCTGCAGAACCGCAGGCTCATGTTGCCCGGGGTACCACAGACTCAAGCAATCCCCAGCCTCAGCTTCCCAGGTAGCTGCAATTACAGGCACACGCCACCACGCCCAGCTATTTTTTTGGGACTAGGTCTTGCTACGTGCTCCCGGCAGGACTCGAACCTGAATACCTGGCCCTGGTCATGGCTTCCTAGGCTGCCGTCTACTGGCATGTGCCACCATGCCCGCCCTGAAAGATCTTTAATGCGGGGAAAACCTTCATCCTGATCATGATCATTTTGCTGGGAAGATTTCATTATATATATATATATATTTTTTTTTTTTTTGGAAGATTATGTCTTGCTATGTTGCCTGGGGTACTGCAGACTCAAGTGATCCCCAGCCTCAGCTTCCCAGGTAGCTGGGATTACAGGCACCCACCATGGCGCTGAGCTGCTTTTTGGAGACCAGGTTTCTCTATGTTGCCCGGTTAGTCTCAAACTCGGAAACTCAAGTGATGCCAAGCCTCTTGCCTCCCAGTGCTTGGACAACAGGCTCATGTCACCACGGCTGGCAGATTTCATTATAATGTGGCTTCAGATGGTGTCATAGGTCTGCTGGCAGAAATAAGCCAGAAAGAAAAAGAGAAATATTTGGTGGTCTCACTTCTTTGAGGGATAAAGGGAAAACAGACAAGAAAAATTTAAAACTAGCTGGGCACAGTGACATGCACCTATATTCCAAGCGCTGGGAGGCAAGAGGACAGGGATTGCTTGAGTTCAACGGTTCGAGACTACCCCAGGTAACCTAACGAGACCTGGTCTCAAAAAAGCAGCTGGGTGCTGTGGCAGGTGCCTATAATCCCAGTTACCTGGGAGGCTGAGACTGGGGATCGCTTGAGTTCACGGGATCAGGACCAGCCTGGGCAACATAAGAAGACCTAGTGTCCAAAAAAAATTTTTTTAAACTAACTTTCAGCAGAACTGAAGCACAGAGTACGAGAGGGGGAGGGGAGAGAAGGGAGTGGAAGGAGCACAAAAGATTAAGATGATGGTTCACGGGTGATAAGGTGGAAGGTGGTGGGAGAACCCTGGGGTAGATAACAATGCTAAAAAAAAAAAATTGTACCCACAAAATATAAAAAAATAAATTTAAAAGAAATGGAATTCTGAGACGGCAGCAATGGCGCGCAGCTTTAATCCCAGCCTAGGACAGGAGGCTGAGACTGGGAGTCGCTTGGGTCTGCGGATTCAAGACCCACCCAGGGCAACATAGCGAGACCTCCTAGTCTCAAAAAATAGCCAGGCATGGTGGCGCACGCCTGTAATCCTAGCTACCTGGGAGGCTGAAGCTAGGGATCACTTGAGTCCACAGGCTCAAGACTAATCCAGGCAACATAGTGAGACCTAGTCTCTAAAGTAAATTAAAAACTATGAGGGAAGATGAAATGCCATTTTCAGAGAGATGGAAGGAGCTCAAGGGGAATACGCAAAGCAAAGTGAGCCACAAAGATAAGGATGAGCATCCACTTCACATCAGGCGCAACATCAGCATACAAGCAGGGGAGTTGGTGAAGCAAAGTAACTATAAACTAGCAGACACTGAAAACTGAATAGTGGTTTCTAGGGATAAGAGGGAATGGGCTGGAGAAACGACAAGGGTGCATAAGGGAAAGAGGCATGGGAAGGTGACTTAAAAGTCATTTAAAAATGAGCAGAAAATAAGTTGCCTATCATAGGACTCCTTTAAACCGATGAGCTTGCCCCAACCTGGTCCAAGGAAGGTCATGTTTGCCGAGGGGATTCTGTTCCCTCCATGCCCACCCTAGGAGGGCCACTATGAGAGCAAACTGCCCGTGTCCTCTTCCAGACATGTGTGTCTTCACCACCCGCCAGCCCAGACCCTCCCTGACATCACCAACTAGGGCCCACGAGACAGCTGGGAGGGGGCTGGCAGCAGTGAGCATTGGATCGCAGGTTGGAGCTGATGGTCTAGATGTGCCCATGTTGAAAGGCTTCTCCCCTCGGAGACACTTTTGGGGTGCAGATACACCTGGGAGGGCTCCTCACAGCCTGTCCCTCCCTATCCAGACTGGAATTACCTGCTGGGAAGAGGCTGGTTGCAGGCAGCAGAGGGCAGACATCAGAATTAAGATCCACAGACCAATCCGCAACAGTAAGTCCAGCCACCGGGTGGTTGGATGCCATGGCTCTCCAGCCCCAGTGCAGACCCAGGAAGAGGTCAAGGGCAGTTCATGAGGCTCCAGGGAGATGGGGAGCCAAAGACAGATGGTCACCCTTGGTCGAAGGGGGTCTTGGCCCTGCTCCCGCCCAGGCACTCAAAGACGAGGCCGAATGTTTTTGAAAAATATAAAATTTTAATAAAGGCTACATCTCTTAATTACAATAATTATTGTACCATGTAATTTTCCTTAAATGAACTCTTTATAATGCATAATTTACAGTATAAGTAGAACAAAATGCCATGGCAAAAGTCAGAGTATAAGACTTGTAATAAAAAGGCATAAAATATATTTATACATAAACCCCTTTCAAAAAACAAGGGAAAGCTTGAGCCCTCAATATAGGGCGACACACGGGTGGGGCCCGTGCAGGTACAGGTACTGTACTGATTTAAGTCAAGCACTAGAGATAGTGGATTAATACTCTTTTGCCGTACGATATATACAGATGTATAGTACAAGGAACAAGGGCAAACAGAATGCACACATTAACTTAACACAAAAACCCGAACGTCAAAATGGTGTCTGGAGGAAAGGGGTGCTGCGAGGTCTCCCCGTAACCATTGGCTTCTCTGCAGGGCAGGGGGTCCCTTCAGAGAACGGCTGTGGTCCGAAGACTCCTTAGAACCAAACATAAAATCCAAGAAACTCCAAGGACCTGTGACTTCAATCAGCCAGCACACACTTGAACCATAGGGAGCTCGCCCGCCTCACTGGATGGGGAGCTCTGCGAAGTTACAGGGTGGATCTGGGGTCCCCGCCAAAAGGCCCTCCGCCCTCTGCCACCACAACGGAAGCTCCCATCTTACACAGCAGCCCCCACATGGCAGTGACGTTGCAACCTAAGTCAACCCTCACAACCTTGGTGACAAAACAGCAGCCCAGGAAGAAAAATGCAGTTTCGGCTTCTGCCAACGGTAGGGCAGCGTCTCCAGAAGCCTGTCTTCACCTGGAGCAACGCCAGGCAGACACAACTCCTCTCTGAACAAAGCGCTCGTGAACGCACACCTGGCCCAGCTCCTTGGCTTCAGACAGCGCAATCGGGACTTCCTCTTCCCCTTCCGTGTTCCAAGCAGCATATCCATAAACTGGGGATGGGGCGTGGGGGTCAAATGTTCAATAAATATCAGTAAGGGTTCCCGTTCAGGTAAGCTATACAGGTTCTCAGTTTATGGATTTCAGATCCCTAGGCAGTCATGGATCATGGACGTCAGTCTCTCCCAGCGCCAAGAGTGGTCGTGGTTTTAATAAATAGTCCAGCCTCTTCGTATCCCAGTACCCAGCTTGTGAGTCATGAACACTGACCTCTCCCACCCGCCCGGAGGCCCACGGGCCCCGGACTCTGTCTTCTTCATTGGTTTAGTTTTCCTTCAAGACGACTTGTGGTGGCCGCTCATGTCCCGGTCCGAGGCGAGGGCCTCAGTGTCCCTGGCCCCCCGGGGGCCGGCCGGAGGCTCAGTCGATCCTCTCCACTTTGCCCAGGATCCTGCCTTCATACATGGGGAGCACCGTCTCGTCGTCCCAGACCTCCTCGAACACCGCCCCGCAGGCGAACTCGTCGCTTGCCTTTTTGAAGTAATACCTACAAGAGAGAACCCAAGATGGCGCCTTAGAGAAGCCGCATGGTGCAGTCACCAAGGTCCACGGTGACTCAAGAGGGGGCACAAGAAGCAGCCTGGGGTCACTCAGGAGGCCAGTAGGGTGCCGGGGGTGGGGGCTGGTGTCCACTCTGGGGCTGCAGGCTTCAGCCCAGAACTGCTCGCTCTCACGGACACACAGGTGACACAAAAGCACGCCTAGCCACGTTGAAAGCTGAGTGACCAAACCTTTTATGGGAGGAAGGGAGGTGAAGGGTAAAGCGTGGCTGGGGCTCGTCTGCTACAGCAGCCACGGGAGGGAGGAGCCCTTCACAGAGACCACAGACTCCGCCACCCTGGACCAGGGGGTGCAGCCCCCACGGAAGGCAGGCCTCCCCATCTTGCTTCCCAGGGCAGCAGACACCGTGGGCTCATCCTGCTCACCTCGCCTCTCCCACCTTCCCTCCCAGGTCAGACAGCAAAGGCCGGGCTATTAAGCCCTTAGATTAAAGGCTCCTTTTATCCCACCCAGCCTCCTCTCTTCTAAGGTAGCTTAATTGTGGGGACAGAAATGATAGACCTTTCTCTGGAGAGTCACGTCTGGAAGTAAAACCCACCAAGGCCTCTTCCTCTCCTGTCCCAGGGAGGCAGACCCCTGCGGGCCGACCTCAGGCCAGCAGGCTGCCAGCCTCAGCCTGGACAGCCCAGCGCCCAGACAGGGTCTGTCACAGCGTCTCAGGTGGACGGTGGGTTTTGCTTTTCATCTTTTCCCTTAAGACTAAAACACTGCACTCCCCTTGGTTGAGAGCTAAAGTTCCCCCCTCTTCATGAAGGCATGCCAAATACTTTCGGAGGAGATAAGGCCAAATAAAGTGAAACAGCTGGGTTTAGTCAACGCTCTTTGTTTTGAGCATTCCGGCAGAGCTGAAGTATTGGGGTGACCAGCACGGCTCCAATGGGTCAGTGGTGAAAAAGCTTCCTATCTGGGGTGAAGCACCTGGGGACGGGGGTCAGGGAGGAGGTGGAATATGGGAGGGGTGACAGGCACCAGAGAGGGGTGAGCGGTGGGAAGTCACTTTTCCAAATAAGAGGCTCGAACCCCATGGTCACCCTCAGTCACCCCCTCAGCCCCCCAGGACCTGCTGGGCTGCACTGGGTCGGGCAGACACGCTATGGCCTTTCACACAGCGGTGCCCTCCTCCAGGGAGGAGCGAGGCAGTGCTCCCTCAGCCCCACCCCCGAGGTTTCCAACACCCAGGGCTGCCTTCTCCAAGAAACGGGGCCTTTCTCCTGCAGCCTGCTCTATGTGGCAAAGCCTGCTTTCTGCCGACATCTGGCACCAATAGCGTCTGGCACGTCTGGAGGGGCTGCTCTGCTTTTGAACCCCTGCCATGTGGAGATTGCTCAACGTGGCTCAGGTCCCCTGCTCCTCGCTGGGCTTTTCACTGGGAGGAGAGGGGAGGGGGAAGGGGAGGGAGGTGTGTGGGCACCCACTCTGCCAGGTGGATGAGGACATCCCGTGTCCACCCAGGTGGGGGAGGTACAGGACCGTGTGCCCAGCTCTGGCCTGGCGAGCCAGGGCGGGGCAATGAGATAAGGTGGCTGGGAAGGGCCTGGCCACAGCCTGATCCAATCAGCCAAGAATTTGAGAGTGGGCCGCCTGCGCCTGCGTCTCTGTGCATGAAAGAGGAGGCCGGGGCTTCAAAGCCAGGCTTATTAAGTGTGCCTCGGGAAAAAAAAAAAAATCAGAGCCAGATGTGGCGAGAGTGGCTGCGCACAGAACCTCCCCAGCAGCCTCTCTGCCTGGCGCTCGTGGCCCTGCTCCCCTGAAGGTCACTTGAAGGTCACCTGCCGTTCCACTAAGTCCCACTAAGTCCAGCCGAGTCTAAGCTGAGATCAAAACGCATCCCTGGAGGGGCACACTTGGGTAATTAGTTTCACCTTGTGTCTCCACCGGCACAAAAAAAGGGAAAAAATAGCAGCAGCAGCAGCAGCAGCAGCTGCCGTGCAGCCAGGCCGGGTCCTCAAAGGCTTTGATACCTTCTCAGAAGGGTCCCTGCCCAGGTGTAGAGGCAGAGATCTGAGCCGGCTCCACGCCCCGCTCGTCAGTCACCCGCAGTGGCCCCGCCTGCAGCCCCATCCCTCTGCCCGCTGAGGTGGGGCCTCAGCCAGCTCCCAGGGAGAGAGCAGAACGCCACTTGGGCCTGCTCAAGAAGGGGGGGGCCCAGGCCTGCAGGTGGACCAGCAGGAGCCGATGCCCACCTGGCAGGTGCCATGGTGCCACAGAGCCCTCCCTCCATGCTCTGCCTGGGCGGGAGGCATCTTACAGGCCCTGGCCGGAGCCGCCTTACTTATGCTATGCCCGGGGACTCCTCACCCTCTCTGCTTGCCCCGCACATGTACCCGAGATGTGACTGATTGGAGCTGGACCCCTTGGTCCCCTGGGCCGAAGTCCATGGAGCAGGGCAGGCAGGACTCTGGGCGGACGGTGGTTAACCCCAGGTTAAAGGGACAGGGACTGGGAAATGGTCGGGGCCAGCCCAAGACCTCCTCGCCTCTGCCCCTTGTCCAGGACGGAGGCCAGGAAGGGCATCTCCGGCCTGCAGATGGGAAAGGAAGCCCAGAGCGAAGGCCAGTTCTTTCCTAGGAGCCCGGCAGGGACAGTGGCCTACGAAAGCCCTGTCCCCGGATGTCTAGCTGCAGCTCCTCCAAGCCCTTCTGGAGAGACCTGCAGAGCAGTGTGAGGCTCGGAACAACCTGCCTGGGCAGTGGGGTGGAGGTCATTCCCCTTCCAGTCCTCAGAGTAGACAGTCTCACTCAGACCCAAGCAGGAGGTCCTCCTCTTCCTCCTGTCTGTCTCCCTCACTCACCTCCCTATCTTCTGGGCCCCACCGGTGGGGGGGGCCAATTCCCCAGCTCAGCTGCTCTTAGTCCCGCGCTCACCTGGCAGTGGGAGCTGGGCCAGGTGCCCAGAGCTCACCCTGGGCCGCTCCACCGCTTTGGGTGGTGGGGAAGAGGGAGGCCGTGGGCAAGACCCACAACCGCCCAGTGCCCCCAGCCTCACTAAGGAAGCAGCTCTGGAACCTGGTTCTGAACAAGCCAGCAGGGCGGCAGGACATGGCTGTGGGGCTCTTACCTGTAGTTTCCCTTTTTGCTGAGCTGCTCTTTAAAGTGGCCCAGGGTCAGGCTCTGGGCCTTCAGCATCCTCCGGTAGGGGATTTCTTCTCCACAGAAGAAGTACGTGACGACCAGCTCACTGGCCTGGAGCGCGTGGACCCCCGCCAGCCTCCTCGGCTCTCTGTGACTGAAAAGCAACGAGAAGACAGGTCAGTATGGGAAGGCAGCAAACACACGCACACACACGCACGCACACACGCACGCATGCATGCACAATGCACACACGGATGCACACACACACACACACGTGGGAGGGGGGTAGGCTCTTCAAACGCCACCTCCAGGGACAAAGTGAGGCTGCAGCTGTGAGCACAAAGGGGTGCTGGTAACCAACCCCAGACTATCTGTATGGGGCTCCCAGAGGGGATAGTTCCCAATGACCAGGACAGCACGCTAGCACTTCCATGGCTACCACCTAACGGGATACAGAGCCGCTTCTGGCTGGCACAGGTGGGGCGTTCCCCACTGGAGCTGAGAGAAGAGACACTATCACAGACCCCAGGGACTCCGCGCCTGGCGTCCCTGATCCCAGGTGGGCGTGTGATGCCAGAGGTGACGGGAGGGGAGCCTACACGCACTGCTGACTGCCCGGTTTGTCAGAATTTCTGTGGAGTGGCTTAAAGAAAGGGCTGACTGCCCGGTTTGTCAGAATTTCTGTGGAATGGCTTAAAGAAAGGCTGCAGTGGGTGACAGCCGGCAGATGTAAGGTCAGCCAATGAAAGAGAAGGCCCAGGGCGGTGGCTCATTCACAACTGCAGGCATCGCGCGCTGACGAAAACAACGCATTCTTTAGCCAGTTTTAGGTCTGTCAGGTTGAAACCGGCTTTAAATCTCAGGATCACCACCTGGTACCCCAACCTGCTGTGAAGCTCGCCAGGCCTCACTGTCCACTCTGCAGGAGCAAACGCTAACGGCCGGCTTCAGGGCAGCACCGGGGAGGACACCTGCTGCCTCCAGGTCCCATGACAAGACACCCTCTCCCACCTCTGCAGGGGTGACAGTCACCCCCTGCTCATGGGACAAAGACGTCCCCAGGCCTTGCACTTGCAAGCACATGGGGGACAATGTTTCCCAACTATGCGTGGGCGTGGGGTCCCTTTCACGCCCCTGCTATGGCCTTCCCCGGGCAGTCTGGATAAGCCCGCTGGGAGCCCCAGGCCCCAATCCCTGGGGAAGGACCAGGGCGCAGGTCACAGAGTGTGGCTCGGCCCGGGGGGAGGTCAAGACCCCCGCTGACAGCAGCGAATGTGCTTTCTGGTCACTTGTCACAGGTGGGAAAGTCAAGGTGGTTTCATGGACTAAAAACCGCCTTCAAAAAACCCAGCTCCAGAGAGTGAATGCAAAGCGCCAGGCGGGTCTCGGCGAGGCCAAGGACACTCACTCTTCTGAGGCCGGGCCTGGGTCGGAGGAGGGCGCGGCTCCTGTCTGGCCAGTGGCTGAGGGGGTCCTGTCCCTCTGCTGACTGACCTCGCAGCACCTGAGGACACAGCCGAAGGGTTCAGAGGTCAGTCTGCCATCCCCAGGACACGGGGAGCAGAGAGGACACTACTCTGTGGCTCCCAAGGAGACACGGACCCCGCTTCCACCCCTGGAGACCCACCCAGGTCCAGGCTCTGGGAGGGGCATGGAGGAGACGGGCACCCCAACTCCCTGGGAGCCAAGCAAAGGGTGGTACCTACCAGCCCCGCTTTCTCCACGTCCGCCTAACCAGGGATGACCACGGCTGGGAAGGGCTATGGCCAGAAGCACCTCCTCCTCCCCCGGGGGTGAACCCCAGGCAGCAAAGGGCTGAGCCCCCCAACCTGCCCCGCCACTCACCGCTGCTTGGAGGGCTTCGACACCTCGCTCAGCCGGCGGCAGGCCTCCTCCAGCTGCGCCAGGGTGTTGGGTGGGGCCAGGGGAGGCACTGCAGGGTCCTGGGTGAGCGGGTGGGCACGGGCAGCGGCACGGGGGTGCCCGCTGCTGCCTCCCCACAGGTGGTGCCGGCCCGCGCGCTCGGCGGGGGGCGGGCGGGCGGCCTCCGTGGGGTAGGCCTTTTTGGCGCTCTGGGCACTGAGCAGGAATGAGGAGAGAAGCAGGAGGGAAGAAACTGGGTTAGAGACGCTGGAAAATGTGACTTCAACAGAAACTCCTCTCTGCTGCCTTTGGCGCGAGAGAAAAATAAGTCTATCCTGACACGCACAGGGGGCGGTGCCCGAGCAAGGCATTTTTGTGGTCTGCCCGGCTCAGCGTTTCACGTTAAGACGGCAGGAGCCACAGCCACACCATGGCAGCCAACCGCCGTGCCCGCCATCCCGCAGGGGTGCCCGCCGAGCCCAGCCTGGCCCGGCCCGGCCCGGCGGGAGGTTACCTAGGGGGCTTGAGCTGGTCCTGCCACTCACTCTCTTGCATCCACCACCAGGCATCCTGCTGCCTGTCTCCTCCCTCCCCCGGAAGCTGCAGTGCCACACAGCCTGGGACCCCGCCTTCCCTGGAGGGCAGGGCCAGGTCTGGCTCTGTGCCTTTCCCACTGTGCCTGGGCAAGGTACTGCCTCGGCTGCCACTGTGGGGAACCAAGCGCCACGGCCACCCCGGAGAGCCGTCCCGCCTCTGGGACGCATCACACAGCTCGGCAAGCTGGAGAAGGCGGGGAAGGCTCTGGAGGCTCATGCAACTGCCCCCGACCGGGGCCTCACTCCTGGAGCCTGAAGCCCATCTCACACCTGCCCCTGCCCCCGCCCCCGCCCCCGCCCCCGGGATGTTGCTGCAGCCGCCAACACTCACCCGAAGGGCTCCCCTGGCACGTGCTCGGGCGCCTTGGGGTGGCTCTTGCATTTCGAGTAGCAGTAGTACTCCGGGGCCCCAGGGCAGAAGCAACGCACCCTCTGGGCAGCCGCCACCTCGATCTCCTCCTTGGTCTTAGGGAGGGTGTGGTGGTGGATGTAGTGGTGGTGGACGTGCTTGGTCGTCTGCTTGGTCACGAAGCCCTTGGCTCCGAAGAGGGGGCAGCCGGCCGGCGAGGGTCCAGCGGAGGGCAGCTTGCCCCCGGGCGGGAGCAGGGGGTGGTAGTGCTGGGGGGGGTGGTGGTGGTGGTGGTCCGGGGAGCGGGAGCGGGGGCTGTAGCGGCCCAGGCCGGGAGACTGGCAACCGGGGGTCTTGAGGACCCTGGACAGGTGGTCATCCAGAATGGTCTGTGGGTCCTCCTCGTAGCTGCTGGACGGCAGGAGGGCCAGGGCATGCTGGGCCGGGCCCCCTTCCCTCGAGCTCAGCGGCAGCTCAGCGCCCTCCTTCTCTTCGTCCTGGCAGGGAAGGAGGCAGCAGGGGAGTGACCCGGGGAAACAGAAGCGGCGCGCGACCAAGGGGAGGGGGCGCCGCCATCTTGCAGAAGCGCCGCCGCCATCTTGCAGAAGCAGTGCCGCCCAGGGTCAGCCGGGGAGGGGAAGGGGCCGCGCCAGCACTACCTCTCGGATCTGCTGCAGCCGCTCCTCCAAGCTGTGTCGACTCTCCATCTCCATCTTCAGCTTCAGCAGCCGGCTGATGAGCTGGGCCGCGAAGGTGGCGGGTTCCATGGGGGTCATCTCCTTGGGCAGGCGGTGCGTTCTCTGCGGGGCGGGGGAGGAAGGGGCGGTGAGGGCGACGGCCGCAGCCAGGCAGAGCGCACTGAGCTCGGCCTGCACGGGCGGGAGCTTTATGCGCGCACCGCGCACGGCCTCATGGAGCGCCATGGCGGCGGCGGAGCTCGCCTTGGGCAGGAGCAGTTGGTCGCACTCCGAGAGGCCACGCTTGTTCTCTCTGTAGTACAACCAGCCCATCAGTGGCGACTCTGAAGTCGAGAATCTTCAAAGACTGTTGTCAAACATCAAAAAAAAAGAGGCGGCCCTCTGAGGTGGGGGGTGGGGCGAGGACCAACTCAAGGCATAAAAAACCGAGTCTAAACAGAAAGGGGGTTGGAAATTTGAAAAGAAAAAAAAAAATTGGGAGGGGGGGGGGGTGTGCGTGTGTGTGCGTGTGTGTGCGTGTGTGTGTCCGTGTGTGTGTTGACGGGGGGAAAACGGGAGTCAAACGGCCCAGATC
>PVHY01022328.1:0-22564 GCA_004024945.1 Uropsilus gracilis
GGGGGGGGTGAATCCCGGTAAAATAAATAAATAAATAAATAAATAAATAAATAAATAAATAAATAAAACTTTCCTTGTTAATAAAATCCTTGGTTAAACCGCATTTTGAGTGGCAACTGCTACAAGCAGGTGATGTGGACCTGTGGTTATTAGTTAGTTGGAGGCTTTTGCCCCCTCCTTTTGACCCAATTTCAGGGACACTCGCTGGGTGTTAAAGGTAGGTGATAAATTTTATCCCTAGAAAGTAAATGGCTGTTTCCAGCACTCTGAATTATGTGGTGGTAGATTAAGTCCAGGGAAAACCAGATCCATTTTGTTCAACGGTTATCTTGTCTGCTTGAATCATTCCCACCTGTTTTTGTTTTTCGTTTTTTTTTTTTGTTTTGTTTTGTTTTTGAACTCCTATTGGAGAGCATCTTTCTAACCCCAGTATACCTGCCTCCGAGTCTCAACCTGTTCCTTGGAGAAGAAAAAGATGAAACCCAAAGTGCTAGAGAATAAAGGGTGAAAGAAGGGTCCATCCCAAAATATTACCACCAGGTGACTGTTAGGATTATTTTGAGCTGAGGGTATGAGATAAAGCAAATACAAAAACCCTCTTTAACCACTCCCTACTTAGCTAGAGAGGAGAAGCAGAAATATTAAAAAGTGTCCCTCACCTCCTCTGACTGGGAAAGAAAGAGTTAATCCCCAGAGCAATTTTAGGGCCCTATCAACAGAAGTCTATAGCAACTACTACTCCAGAAGTCTATAGCTACTACTACTACTACTAAAGTGCTGTCCGTGGTTATCTCCCCCCAGCTGGCCTCCCCAGCCCTTTTTTATTTTTCAACTGGAAATCGTAAATTAAGCCCAGTTCTAATCCACTACTGGGAGTTAATCCTTTCCAGATGGTCATTTGCCTTGTATACATGAGGTCTACAAGTAAATAAACTTCTGTTATTCTCCTGCTGATCTCTTTTTTAGTGTTCCTAGCCAAGAACTTAGAAGGAAATTATTTTTCTCCCCTACGACAGTAATGGCCATCAACACCCCTATGTAATTAGTTTGTAAATTTCCCTTGGTGAATGTGGAACACTAGACCCATAACACAGAGTAGGAACTGTGATCGTACAACTAAGCACAACAGAACACAACTAAGCCCAGTCCATAACAGGTGTTAGAGCATGTCCACCTAGGGACAAAAAAGATAAAGGAGTTGAAGACAATACTGTAGCTGTTGACGGTGGCCTTCCAGGCCTCAAGCACCACATAGCCTTGCCAGAGACCGAGTATCAGAAGCTCTATATGTAGTAAGAGCAGGGAGCTCATAAGAGGCCACAAAAGTCAACACAGGTTCCCTTCAGATCCCTCTGACCTGCCACCCCCGGGTAATATGTACCCATGATAGCCACTGCCCAGTCACCCATTGAGTTAGTTGTAAATTAGCCTCTGTCACCACATCAAATCAGTTGCCACCAGCCTGTGGTACAGAGTAGGGCCATGCAGGTGTCCCTGCGGAAGCACAGTCAATGTCCATTGCCAGCCTCCCCACAGGAAAGCAAAACTTAGGTGAGGATATGTGTCGCAGTCTCCTCACCTATCTGGCACTATAGCAACAGAAAAGAAAGCTGTAGCCATATTGGTTACAGAAGGATATAGGTCCAGCTCATAGCTCAGACATCCATCCAGCCTGCCACTGAAGACCCATCTGCATGAAAGTGGGGAACCACATTTATTCCACTAAGGGTAGCCCACTGTCCTACACCAAGAGCCATCAGGCTTCTTCACCACCCAAACAAGTGATTATCAGGGCTGTGGGTAGCATGCACAATGCTCATTTTCTCCAGTTCTGCTATTGTGTCCACCCTCTCTTTGTGGCCTCTTGGCAACCAATACTGTTTGGTATCAGCACTTGCCCAGGGACTAGCAGTTGTATGGGCAGGTCACAGCATGTCCAGGTCACACAGCCGCTACCACGTGCCCTCAGGTGGAACTCAGCTACAGTCACAAGCCACATAACACATCTGCCCTGAGGATATACTCCGGGATAAGCGACACGTGCACTTTACACTCCTTTGGGGGTGATCACTGCTTTCACCTCAAGACTCTGACCTCCATGGCTATCAATGTAGGAAGCAAACCACTGAAACTTCTCTGGGTTCTCATATAATGAGGTGCATTCTGCTCCTGTATCTAGTAAAAACAAAACCCTTCACACTTGAGTTGGGGACCCACGGAGAGTGAGCTCCACATGTGGTCTCCAGTCCCTGCCTGTCTCCCGCTAATGAGGTCCTCAGCCCTCATCCTATTCAAAGGTGAACAGGAACCTCCTCCCCAAGGCCAGGGTCAGCAACAGTAATCCTCCAGGTGCAGGGCACATGACTGGGGCATGGAGTCCCCTGCTTTGCTCTTCCCAGCAGCCCATCTTCTCATGGGCATGAGCCTCTGGTCCTCCCTCCATGGCCTTCATGGCCCTGACAAATACATATTGGGCTGTGGGTATGTTTTAGCACAATCTACATCTGCTTTCACTAGAGCCACCTACATCTGGGTGCTGGGGACTATAAGAGGTGCTGTGACTTTTCAAGGCTGGTATGCCTTTTTGGTTGGTCAACAATGACCTGTTTTCCCCCTAAGAGCACTGGCTCTCTCTCTCCCCCAAGCTGGGTGTATTCAGGGTCCTACATAGGGCCCACAGGACATCAATGAGAATGAAGGGGCCCTTTTCCATACCCTGTCCCTCATCCTTGCCGTGAAACACCTGTTTAATGTCAGCGAACATTGACATTACACATGGCCGCCACCTTCCCAGCTCATGAAGTAGCTGCACTAGCTCAGTTCATTGACCATTTACTCATGGTTGCTAGTGCATCTCCTGCACAGCAGCTGTGACCCAACAGAGAGGTCACTTGGTCTGACTGTAGTCACTGTCCCAGTGATGGGTACCAGGTCCCTGAGACGTGCCTCTCTCTCTTTCTCTCTTGCTTGCTCTATCTTCTAGGTGGTGCAGACAACCCTGGTTCTATCTCCTAGGCAGTGCAGACCACCCCAACTGTCCCCAGGCCCCACAGACATAGCAGCCAGGCTGCCAGGGGCATGCCTGGTCTGATGGAGTTGCTCCCCAATGCCCAGCTCTGCTGGGGTGTGTGGGCAACCCTACCATCTGGGGCGGCCCAGTTGCTGGACCACAGGGGCATGGGCTGCGGGTACTTGGTCTTCTGTGTCGGTACCAGGCAAGGGGTTTCCTGGAGGGGACATGCACCTGGCATGTCGGAGTGGTGGGTCAGTTTCCCTTAATTTCCTCCTTCAGCCACATCACACATTCTTGCACTCTGCCATTCCCGGACCTTGGCTTTCTGTGTGAACTCTCGCAGAGCCTCCAGGGTACAACAACTTTTCAAGTTCCCTTCTATGTCACACAGGACCCATTTGAGCTGCCACAGGGATTTAGCTACCTGTGGTCATGAATGGGGGGACATGTCCACTGAGAGGACAGTGGTCACTGAGTCCCACCGGTTTGTGGTTGTCACCCCTCAGTGTCTTCCCCAGTTTCAGGCATTCCATATCCGCCTGTGTAGACCCAGGCTGCCTTCTATGCCATTTGTTTTTCCACCATCTCAATTGATTCTACTAACTAAAGAATGTTGGAACCCTTGGCATTATCTTCACAGGATTTTTAATAGTGAATAGAAGGAAACAGCCACTTTAGCTGCCCCTACTTCCTGCAGGGTGACAATGCCCTTTTATTCGTTCACACCCAGGCCCGGTGCATCCACTCACACATGCACACACCCAGTTGGTCAAGTGTGTACCTCTGAGGGCAGGGGGTAAGACCATAGGAACTTCAAAGATGCTGATGGCTGAAGGGTGTGAGAAACCTTGATAACTTATTTCCCTGCTGTGGGGAGGGATAGAAAGGCCTTTCCAACGAATTCAAAGGCAAAGACCTGAGGCCAGGGGCCTGGAAGTTGCGAATGGCTTTTGAGGAGTTCACACCCAGAAATGTGACTTCCAGTTTCCTGGAAGGAATTTTCTGGAGGACAGGAAAGAACGCAGCTAATTAATATGCTTTCTCTCTGAGCACAGCAAGCCTGAGTTATGGTTCTTGAAGTTGTCCCAAGATTTCTACAGCTTTGTTCTGTTTGCTCCAGAGTTCCTCTCTGAGCTCTGAGCAGTTCCTGCAGGAAAAATGTCAGTGCTTGAGGCAGTTGGCAGATTGGAACGCGGCGCTTGGAGCGGCAGCTGGAGTCTTGGTTCTTGATGAAACTGATGTCTGGCCAAGAAGAAAAGCAGGGAAGAACAAGGAAATAAAAAAAAAGAAGCAGACAGGAAAAATACATGCTAGCCTGGCAAAATGACAAACTTTTTTTGCACCACTGGGAAAATGCTTAGACAGAGACCATTGTAGAGCAGAGTGGCGCAGCGGAAGCGTGCTGGGCCCATAACCCAGAGGTCGATGGATCGAAACCATCCTCTGCTAGGCTCCTTTTACTGTAGCTTATGGAGGAAAGGGGTCACTGAGGAGGTAAATACATTCCACTGATAAAGTTCATCTCTCTATGTACCCGATCTCCCGGGAGGCAGGTTTTTCTTTCCGCCCCAGATGACTGCATGACTCCCTTCGCTTGTATTTCAAGACAGAAGCAAACCTTACCTCTACAGTAATTGCAGAGGATGTGAATAGGACATGCTCTAGTGTATATTTTCTTCTTATGTAACTTAAACATTGCACATTTTCTTAGCACTCAAAGGAAAAACATTGCCACGTTTGCCCTACACCACTGGCATCTATAAATCTATACTTGCCTTTCTATTTAGGTAGGGATTTTCTAGTTCACTCTTAATCATCCCTTACAGCAGTTGGAAAGACATCTATAGTACTCTCTCCTTGGTCCACTTTACTTACATAAACTATATTCATGGTAATTTGATAAAAAAAAGAGGTAAAGAAGTTAAATATGAGATGACAGAAAACATTGTACTATATTAAAATACAATTTTGGGCACAGAATTCCACAAGCAAAGAAGCAACATCAAAGTATTATTGATGCATGTGCCAAAAGTTTTTGAGAAAAAAGTACTAATACTTGAGAGAGACACTTGGAAGATACTGGAGACACGTGGGGAGGTGGTCCGTGGGCCTTGGCAGAGACAATACTATCCTGTTATTTTGGCCTCATGTTGGATTATGTGGTATATTTTGATTTTCAGTCTTATCACCTGTCCTGGGTCTCTGGTACCTGCTTAACCTTCTTCTTGTGGTTCCCCACCTAAAAGTTGCATGAGATTTGTGGCAAGTTTTTGGGGCTCAGCTGCCCCACTGTTTGACCGGATATTTAGCCACAAGGGCAACTTTTAATTTTCACTGGGAAATTATTAATTGAAATCTTCTCTCTACACCCCTACTCTATAAAAAAATTTCCACTAAAAAAGTAATAGGATACTTTCTAACCAGTGCCAATAGTAATAGAAAATAACTTTTCTAAACAATGAAAACTCACATAACAAAATAACAAGAGGAAAAACGTTAATTAAAATTTTGCCTAAGGTAGCCCTGTTTTCTTTCATTTTGCTTGTAAAATGTTCTTGTTGGAAAAAAAAATGTTCTTGTTTGGTGAGACCAACCATATTCACTTTATTTTGCTTGTTTGTCCTCCAAAGGCATTTTAACTTTGACTGACTGCCCATGCATAAGAAATTGGTTGAATAAATTATGATAGATGTACTCAAAATGCAAAGTGTTAGTTAGAAAAATAGATGGAGTGATTTCCAGGAGATATAGTCAAGCAGGAAAAAAAATATAGATGATAAGTATAGTACGCTACTTATTTTTTTTTTTTTCAAAAAAAGAAAAGTTAGGAAAATATACACCCATGTTTTTCATTCTGAAAGCATCGCAAAGGTAAATCAGTGAAACTGATGATTTAAAAGGGTCACAGTAACCATGAAGAACATGGAGTAGAAGGAACATGAGAAGAAAGTTTCTCGAGTACATTTTTGGTACATTTTAGCTTTTGAAATGTCTTACTTTTTGAAATTACAGCATTTAACTTTTTTTGCCTTTTAAGAATATTTTTTTCTTATTTTTTAATTCATTCTTTAGATTTCTTACAATTCAGCAAATAGTTATTGGAATGCCTTCCCCTCCTGCTGATTGCCCCTGTGTTCACTCAGATCCCTCTGTCCTTGCTGTTTGTTGATCTATGTTGAGTCCTTTGTTCTCTTGTTTTCTGCGGCATTGTCTTTTTCTTGGGTGAGAGGCTGTGTTCCTGGGATAAACCATGCTGGTAGGTATTCACTTAACTTTGCATTGGGCAGCCAATCCATGCTCATTTGGAGTCTATTAGTGTCTTCTCGTTGTTGACTTGTCTACTCCAGTCCATTCCTTGTGCCATTCAGTAAAGAAGTTTCTCATTGTGAATGGCATCTGCTGAAGGTCTTTGCTGCTCATTTCCTCTCCCCTCAGGTTGTAGCTTTAATGTGAGGCTGATGCCCCAACTCTTTGACCTTCCTCTTTCATGAAATGGGGAGGCGCACCTTTCTCTCTTGGGTGGTGTTATCAGCCCTTAGATTTTGGTTCACTCACTCCTTGTGGGGCCATAGGCATAATTCTGTGATATGTCATCTCCAGGATCATTTCTCCAGTCCAGTATGCAATGGCTTCCTCGATATTCCTTCTCTTACGTTCCGCTCAGGTGTGTGGTCAGAATCCGTGTCTGGTCCGTCACCCATTCTATCCATTCTGTGAGTTTGCATTATTTGTTCTCATCTCATTCCTTCTGATTAAGTGGAGTGCAAGTGAAATAGAGGGAGCGCTTTATCATCCCTCCTCCCCACCCCCCAGCACTTAGCCAGTCCAGTCCTCACCTGAGCCGTTAGGCTACTCTAGAACATTTAACTTTTATAATGTCCTAAGTTTTCAAAAAGTAATATTAAATCAACAAGAATGGGAAGTAGAGGTAGAAAAAAAAAAGCCAAACGGAATGAAAATGATTCATATCTATTGTTATCAATTACAAGGTAGGAAAAGGACATAATTGGGGAACACAGCTTTTGAGGGTACACCTTGACTCTTGGCCAAGGGCTTAAAGGGGAACCAAAAACCAGTCTTCAATTCTTTGGGTTTTTGTAGTCTATGGCCAAAGTCTCAGAAGTTATTGTAAGTGCATAGAAAGCAAGTGAGTAAACATGCTGGAGGTGTGAGCTCATGATTCTTAGAACATGCATATGTATGTGTAGTCATGTATATTACATCTATATACATGTGGGTGTGTGTTGTTCTCCCATATAGACACATGCATGTGTGTACAGGCCATTACATTTCCTGAGTCTTTCCATTAAAAGGGTCAAGGAGCAGATAGCATAAAAGCAATTAGCCTACTGAGGTCCAGATGAAGGTTTCTAATTCTCCACTGAAAGGCAGTTGGTTACCTCCTGGGTTGTGGTTTCAGGATTTAAAACTGTTGTCCAGGCAGCCGTTTCTGCCTGTAGCTAGTTACAGACACACGAAGTGCTTCTGACAGTTTCCAACCATAAAGGCCGGCCTTTGGTTTACCTCAGAAAGGGCAATACTTCGCAAGTAGGCTGGGAAGAGAAATTGGGTTAGTAGAGAAAACAGGGAATAGTTTTCCTTGTTCATTCCGAGAAAGAGGAGGATAACATTTAAAGCCCAAAGCATGAAAATCAGAAGCAGTACCTTAAAGATTGAACCCTTGGCTTCTTCATTTGTGCAAACTATGAACTTCATTCTAATTTAAGCTAATGTTGAAGTCCTTTTATGGCCTGTGGTTGTTTTCTGAGTCTTTTCAGAACCTGCAGGGGTCACTGAAGAAACTATTGTGTTTAATTGCATTAGAGTGTTTACTCTATGCAAAGGAACTACACAGAGATCCCAAGACTGGAGTTCCAACTCCTGGGGTTTCTCTACTTCAGGCTTACTTTGTACATCTGCTCAGCAACAGCCCAGTTGGCTCAGTTCCTTACCAGAGGCGAGAATTTACAAAATGAAACATTATTTGAATGCCCAACCTTCCCGTCTTCATCTTCTCTCTTTTAGCTGACAATGCCAGATAACCCTAGAAAAAGAAAAATGTGTTAAAAGAAAATCCAATTGAAATATCACAATGTTGTCGAAAGTATATAAAGAACAGATACATTTAAAAATGGATTAAAGGTAGCTGGGCTCCATGACGGGTGCCTGTAAACACAGCTACCTGGGAGGCTGAGGCTGGGGATCACTTGAATCTGCACTACCTTGGTCAAATTGAGTCTGTGCTCCCCTGGGCAACATAGTGAGACCTAGTCTCAAAAAAAAAAAAAAATCCAGGCATGGTGGCACACACCTATGCACCTGTAGTCCCAGCTACCTAGGAGGCTGAGGCTAGGGATCATTTGAGTCCGTGGGTTAGGACTACCCCTGGCAACATAGAGAGACCTATTCTCAAAAAACAAAAACACTAAAAATGGATTCAAGGATGGTTGGATATGAACACATGAAAAATATCTCAATTCAAGCAGGCAAAAGTGACTTTAGAGTACATTATGATAGCACACTCACTTTGGCTTATGAGAGAAGACAGAAAAGCACATTCACCTCTCAGTCACGAAGGAAATCATGTTCCAGATAGATAAATGATTCAAATACTAACTATGCATAAAGTATGTTGCTGCAATGAGCAAGAACTCAGAAAAATGGGCTGGGCATGGTGGCTCAGCCTGTAAGTGGCAGCCTAGGAAGCCACTGCCGGGGCCAAGGATCGTGGTTGGAGTCCCACCGGGGGCATGTAGCGAGACCTGGTTCCAAAAAAATACAGCTGGGCATGGTGGCTCACGCCTATAATCCCAGCTACCTGGGAAGCTGAGGCTGGGGATTGCTTGAGTCTGTGGTACCCTGGGCAACATGAGCCTGTGGTTCCACAGGCAAAAATAGCAAGACCTAGTCTAAAAAAAAAAAAAAAGAAAAGAAAAGAAAACTCAGAAAAAAGTTTCCTTGGAAAGGAATGCATAGAAATTATCTGAGCAACAAAGGAATAATAAAAATAGGCTTCTGTGACACCCTCCCATCCTCCCCCCCAAATCACAACCATTTTAAATAGATCCAGCCATCTTAAATGTACACAAATGGAAACTACAGAAGAAAAAACTCCTGAAAATTCTTACAGCTCTGTTGGGTTCCCATATGTTCTTTCCCATCAGTCTTCTTAAAGCCTCCATTCATAAACTGAAACACTCCAAGAATGGAATTGCCAGCATAAAGTCAAATTTGTATATAGTATCCAATCACTCATTGGATGTTGCCCACTGAGACCTAAAAACTAACAATTTGACACGCACTAGCATCCTTTAGCTATCATGGACATTTAACAGCAGAAAACTACCTGCGACTTCCTTTCAAAGATATTTCCACATCACAGAAATTTATACCAGTCTATACTGCATTTTTATGCGTAAAGGCTTTCTGTGCTGAAACAGAAAAATACATAAAACTTGAGATATTTAGTATTTGTTGTGTTCCTAAGTCTGTATTTCAAATGTTTTCCTCGTGGCTTAAATTGTCTTTTATTTATTAATTTTTTATTTTGTAATTATCATACAATATCGGTCATGTTTGCATGGTTGTATTGTCCCCCTTATTCCCCACCGCATTCTCTGCCTCATTCCCTTCCCTTCCCCCTCTGGTCACTCTAACTCCTCTAGCTGCAAGCTGTTGGTCTGTTTGGCCCGCGGGACTTTTCTTTTTGTTTTCACACTATGTCCTTTTTTCCTCCTAGGTGTGGACTTGCTCTCTTAAACTGTCTTTTAATGGAATGGGAGCATGCAATCAACAACAACAACAAATTTTTTTTAATCTTTATGAAAGATAAAATTGTGCTGAAACTAATGAAAGGACAGGACTCCCCTCCCCCAATTTAGCTCAGGTGTGTGCGGATGGAAGTTGCTAAGGGTTTGAATTGGGAGGATTTGGTAGAAATAGTAAATTCATAAAACTATAAATTGAACTAGAAAATAAGATTGAGGTCCCACCGAGATTTGAACTCGGATCGCTGGATTCAGAGTCCAGAGTGCTAACCATTACACCATGGGGCCTACAGAGTAACTGAGGGGGGATCCCTGGAATCCCTGATCACAGTTCTTTTCCCCCCTAAAATTCCTGATCCATTGTCTGAGAGATGCAAGCACATTCTGCCTGTTCTGTAGGATTAGCATGGGCGCTCACCTGCCACCTGTCTGACCAGCATCCTAGCGCTCCGAGGAACTTTTACACTGACCTGTAAAAGTTAGGGATCCTCCCCTCCACTGACCGATCCCCACATTTCCCACCCCCCCGCAATGGTTCATGGACTTGGTGGCCCCTATTTCTGGAGTGCAGGTGAGGTCACCAAAGGAGACGGCGCTCTTGCTGGCAGGCATCACCTAGGTTTCCAACCCGGGCGCCCAGTGGCGTGAGGTCGTTACCCCTATTTCACCGGGAAGGAACCCAAGACAGAGATGCGAGAGCTTCTCCTGTTTTACCAGATTCCCTTGCTTCCACAGTGGACCATGACGTTTAAAAAAGAAAAAAAGGAAACAAACATACTTCTATGAGAAGCTGGAGGATCCGGAGGGGGGCCAGGGGCCGCAACTCGTAGTGGGGAGGGGGGGGCATGACGGAAAGGGGCGCGTTAGCAACGGCCCCCGCGAGCCTCACGGGACGCAGCACGCACCCTGCTCCCTGTCACCCAGAGGAAACGTGCCAGGGGACTCCTGGGGGGACCCAACAAGAGCCGCGGCCCCGCCTGGCGTGCCCAAGCGTGGGGGCGGCTTCCTGAGAATCCACGAAGCAGTCGGGTACCATGACTGAGCCGAGTAGCTTCTTAAACGCCTCCTGCGGGTTTCCGGGCGGCATGCCGCACGCGGGGACCACCCGGCAGCAGTTTGGAGGCGTCGTTTCCAGGGATTCCGCCCGCGTCACAGAGGACGGGCGGATCAGCCACAGGGCGCGGCGCGCCGGACAGCTTCCCGGGAGCAGAGAAAGGTGGGCCGGGCGCCCTCTTGTGGCGACAAATCGTCAAGAGCAAACCAATCTCATCCCACATCGCTGAGTACCACGCTCCTTGGGGGTAACCCCCCCTCACTCTCGCCCCCATTCTACCAAGTCTTCAGGTTGGCTACTTTCTGGAAAGCTGGGCTGGGAGGTTTTCGCAAGTCCAGCACAGTCGAGGATGGTCAAGGACCGGGTGTAGGAGATCCTCGCGAAAGGGGAACTTCCTCTACGGACGATGCCAGTCTGTCAAAGTCTGGCAGAGACAAGGAGAAGGTCCTTCGGGGAAATGCCTTGCCACCTGCGCCGGGACAGCTCTGTCGACGCTTCCTTCCACGACACAACCAGCCAACGACGAACTTTCCAGTGCAACCACATTTTCCAGTGCCAATGGGACAGAGGAGCTCCACTTTGTCTTAGCTCTGAGCAGTTCTTGGTCGGATAACAAAAAATGCAACCCGGGCAAGAAAGCGCTCATGACCCGGGTAGCAGCCCTCGTCCTCCCGGGACCTGCCCTCGACTCCCAGGCAACCTGTGCTGAGCTGCAAGGGAAACCACTCTGAGTGAGGGCTGAACAAGTCAAAATCCAGAGGCCCAGAGCTCCTGGGTGTGCCCTCAGAGGGGTACAGAGCGCCACCAGTCTACATCCTTGTTCAGTGTGAAGTGCTCAGACATGGTTCATCACAAGCGTGCAGTTAAGTGCTTTCTGGAGGCTAGGTGCTTGGCAGACACTGGGCCCCCTATAATCAAGAGATAACTCAAACGAGGCACATACTTAGTGACAACAGGCCAAGAATGTGAAAGGAGCCCTTCTCCTTTGAGGTGAATTCTCACCCCGAACATGCAAGAAAAACATGGTGGTAGGAGCATGTCATCCCCCGGTCCCCCCTTGGACTCATTAAATAGGGTGAAGTGTCTTCAGTGACATTATCCTCCAGGGAGACTTCTGCTCCAGTCTTGGGCAAGACTTGGTCTTAGAGTGGACATGCATTTGGGTTTTTTTTTTAATTGTTTTTTTCTTTAAATTTAAATAATTTATATATAAATTTCACATCTTTGTGATCTCTGGGGTTCACCCCCTCCCTGACCATTCCCACTCTGTCCCACCCCAAGTTGTGTACTTCACCTTGGTTGTTGATTTGTTTTGACTTTTCTTCATGGATTTTTGTTTATCTTTCCCATGTTCCAGATAGTAGCACTTGGGGTTCTTGAGAAAAAGGAGAAGGGTGGGAAGCAGAGCAGAACTTTGGAGAACCCAACATAGACATGTGCTCCGCAAGGTTGTGGGCTGATCAAAGCAGTTTATAGGGAAGTCTGTGTGCTCAGCAAGTGCTTGGGAGCGGCTCACAGGAGCCAGGCATGGGGCTGGACCTGAGACATGAATGCTGACACAGGACGAGAGGAACAGGCTCATTAAAAAAAGTTAATAGGTGAGGTGGTATGGGGAGGGGATTTGAAGACCCTGGGGAAACACAGAAAGGGCACTTTTAGGTGAAGGGAGTCAATGAAGGCCTCAGCAGGAGGGCCAAAAGGTCTGAGGTAAGAGTTTAGTTGAGTGAGGGATTAGATCTCATAGGTCAAGGGCAGAGGAGAAGGGAAAAATGCTTTGCAGGTAGAAAATGAGGGGGGGTAGGAAATGGAAGAATGTAAATATTTTTCACCATAGCTTGTGATGTGAACGGGGGGGGGGGGGGTGTGTGTGTGGCAGTTTGGAAAAGAGTCCCACACAAATTGACTTAATCCAAGAGCAGAGGCATGCCTAACATTAAACCTAAGAATGTGCAGCTGTGGTGGGATGAGGTGGCCTGGCCTGTGCACTCTGCATGTGTGGGCTGAACTTGAACTCACACCTGTCAGTGTGATGGGTGAGGGCAGAATCACTCCCTCACATCTGTTGCCCACAAGTTACTTCGCACTTTTCCAATTTTAGAGTAATGTGGTCTTTCTTTTAAAATCGGGAAATCTTCTCTTAGGCCCACACAAATTACCACCTAGGACTCCAGCTCAGGAGAGACCCTAGTCCGTTATGGCTGTGCAGCAGGGCTGTTTTCAGCCTGCTGAATTGCTTCAGCAAATGGGCTGAGGATGGCAAAGATTGACAATGACAGTGCTGCTTGTTAGGATATAGCTGAATTCCCTTGGGGGGGAGGGGACGCTAGTTTGAGGAGATCAGATCTGAGAAGAAAAACATTCTTAAAAGCCTAAGAAGGTCCCACCGAGATTTGAACTCGGATCGCTGGATTCAAAGTCCAGAGTGCTAACCATTACACCATGGGGCCAACAATTTAAATGGCAGGACATGTATTACTTGTGACAAACATTCTTCCCTGAGGCAGTAACACCTAAATTCTAAATAATGGTTTTCAATGATGGCTCTACCGCCCCCTAGAGGGACATCTTGGAAATGGAAACCTGTTTTAATTTCCTTCGTTCTGTGGGAGGTGAGGTGCCAATGACAGGTCATCAGAAATGGAAATCCTGCAACCCTCTGGACATCGGTAAACAAAGAATTACCCTTAGGCTGCAGAACACTTGTAAAATGACCTTTTGTCGTTCACCTGCATTTTTAGAAGTCTTTTCTAGCAGTAAAACCCTTGCACCCATCTTTGCACCGCCCACTGAATCATCTCTCAGACCACAGGCAATGATGTTGAAGGTCTTGCAAGAATTTGAACTTTTATTGAGATGGGAAATCAGCTGGGAGTTCTGGGCTGCCACATGAGAAGTCCAACCACTGCAAGGTCACCATGCTACTGGGAAACCCAGGCCACATACAAGTGCTGAGAGCATTGTGGCCAAATGCGAGGGATGGTGCCACCAGCCCACTGCAGCATTCCCTACAACCAAGTCAAGCTAGTGAACCCAAGAAGGTTGTTCCCCGCCCCGGTCCCCTTTTCAGAGCGGAGACAGCCCTCCATGTGCTCTAATTCCTGACCCAAAACCCATAATGCAATGTTTTATGCCATCAAATTCTGGGCTGGATTATGCAGTAACAGAGACCATATTACATCTTAAAATTGCAAGTCTCAACTCCCTTGCCCCCTCCCTACTTTATTTTCATTCAAACCATATCCATCTTGATAAATTATTTTTGTCCTACTCACTTCTCACCCCAAACTGCTACCAGGACTTTTTTTTTCTTGCTGGGTATCCTCAGTGCTGGGATGCTGTCTTGATTAAGTAAATTTATGTTGGATGACTGAGTTACATCGAAATAAAATTAATGGTTTTAGAAGGATGTGTCTGACTTTGAATTGGAATTTGCCACAAGGTCTAATGTTACTGTATTCTCTTAATGGCCAATGCTTACTCACATACATAGTCCTATTTGATTCGAACTTTCTGATATTTATTGGACTGATTTTGCAGATAAGGAACCTGGTGGGAGTTTCATTTGTCTCTGACTGCGCAGTGGCCAAACTGTCATTTGTGTCTGGCAGTGAAACCACACCACTGCGGTGTCAAGTCCTTGATAGTTCATAGCACAGAGAGGGACAGGAATCTGTGGGCCACTGAATGGAAGCTTGGACTTGTCTCCTTGGTCAAGGTAGCAGATCTTGTCTCTTTCCTTCTTTCTGCAGCCCAGCTTTTACTATAGGGTAAGATCAGTCTCCCCAAAATGTTCAGACAGGTTTTCTCCTAGGTGTCCACAGCAGGCTTTCCCAATTCCCGTCAGTTTAGCTTTCCTGTTTAGGGCAACAGAGGACCTGTTAACCTCAGGAGAAACTGCTACCATGACTTAAAATGCAGATTACTCAGGTTTTGGGACATCTCCAGAAATAGTCTTTTCATCTGAGAAAACTATCCTTCTTTTAACTTAAAGGATTTTATTTTCTTTCTCCAGATAGGAAGTTAGTAATTATATTATGGTCTAATAATCCTTGATTCCTCAAATCTGGTTCAGGCTTTTCAACTCTAACAATGATCAACAATCAAGGGTAAAATAGGCTACCTTAAATCCACTTACTGCCTGGGGCACAAAGATTTCCTAACCCACCCTTTCCACAACTGATTCATTCAGAGCCATTAAAACTTTCAGTAGACAAGGCTGTCAGCATCTACACCAGGTTTCCTGGAAGTTCCAAAAGGGACCCCCTTCTCTATGACCCATTTGAGTCAGTCACTCTTAGGTTGGTTAACACCTGATGAGGCACGGGCAGAGAAGGCAAATGTACCACAGAAGCAAAGGCTGAGAAGCTCAGCTTAAAGCAGGTCAAGGTTTGGTGCTAAGAATCATTTCCTCCTCCATTCCTTTCTCACTCGTTAGCTCAGACATAAACCCTGTGCCATGTACATTGACAGCCTCATAAACTCCCCACATGTATATAATCAAAATTGGTCTCTTAATCTGCCTGGTGTTTATTTATTTGCTCAGCTCAAGAACCCAGAGGGATGGAGGAATTTTCGCTAGTGATGCAACATTACAACGGTTTTGTTTAAAATTCTGAGTCTATCTGGGCGTGGTGGTGCACGCCTGTTGTCCAAGCACTGGGAAGCCAGAGGCTTGGGATCTCTTGAGTTCTTGGGTTCAAGACTACCTTGGGCAACATAGCAATACCTGGTCACAAGAAAAGCAGCTGGGTGCTGTGGCGGGTGCCTGTAATCCCAGCTACCTGGGAGGCTGAGGCTGGGGACTGCTTGAGTCCCCGGTACCACGGGCAATACAGCAAGACCTTGTCTCCAAAATAAATAAATAAAATAAAATTCTGAGTCTGTTGTCTTTCTTCTGTCCACAGATACTAAAATTCCAAATCAACAAATCTCAACAGACACTAGACCCTGAACTGTGCTAAACCTCCGATCATTTGTACATGTTTTGGCTGTAATCTTTGGACTCAGTTAAAACTTTGAATGGGGTTCCTTCCTAGAATCTGATGAAAATTACATAAAAATAATCTGGCTACATTTCAAGCAGGAATAAAATGGATGAATTTCTTTCAAAATAGTATAGTTTCTTTAAGAAATCACATGGCCCCCTGTCAAGTTACAAAAAAGCAAAATTCAAAATTCTAACAATTTAATGACAGGCACATGGGTGTTTAGACTCTGAACATAGGGAAACATAGGGAAACTGAAGTGTGAGGACTATCCAAAGGCCACAGGGAAATCACCCATAGGAATCACCCAAGGAAAGACAATTTAGGTTAGATTGTGTTTTAAAGATAAAATTATAATGATGTAGGTTGTAAAGCTCTTCAAAATTTATGGAGATGCTTCTTAGAAATCAGGTGACCTCATTTACTGTGGCTATTCACTGAAGAAATTTTTAACCACTAGCTTGTGGTCAATTCTGAAACCAGGCACAATTTACCTTCCAAGCAAGTTGTTATTTGAAGAGTGTTTCTTGTGTTGTTAACATGAATATAGTCGTTAGATGCCAGCACCCTGGCTGCAGCAGTCCATTAGTACATCAAGTTTACAGCAAATGGGCCTCATGGCCTGAACATGGGAATAGAGTCTGGAAAAAGAGTCAGGGAGCAGTTCCTTCCAAAGTCATTCAAAGGATCAGTTTGCTCCTTACCCCAACAAGTCCTCTCTTTCCATTTTGTCACTTTTTTTTTTATGGCAATGAGCATCAGATGTGTGGGTGCTGGGGTGCAGCCTCACAAGACAGTCCTTTTTGGGTTCCAGTATAACCAAAAGAAATAGCAATCACTCACAGGGCACCGTCCATGGATGGGCAGTGTGGCACCTCCCCCCTCATTCTTATAAAACATCCAATGTTTCAAATTAATAAAAAAGAAAGCTAGAAACATCACTCAAGCAAATAGCAAACAGAATATTAGGAACACTCAGAGAGAAAAAAAATACCAAGAACAATCTTGATAAAATAATTCTCTCTCCACCTTCATCCTAATTCTATTAAGTAGTACAGCAAAATGGTTTTGTAAACTAATTGCAAGTCAGTTGATCTATTGTTGCATAAACTGACAGGGCAACATCATTAAGGAGAATTTTGTTGGCTTTGCTAGAATGTTCCGAATGAATTTGGGGTCCGAATGAATTCTAAGCAACCGGCCTATACAGGCTTCAGGCTAAGATTAGTCTTACTAGACTTCACTTGAGATTGTCTCCTCTTTTTTACCCTCAGTGGCTGCTAGGCCGGACAATGGAGGCAGGCATCCCCACTTTGGCTGGAGGTCTCTGGAGGCCTACAAGGAAGGACGTAGGGTTTCTGCTCGACTGGGCTCAAATTCCACTCCCAGAGAGTCAATGAAAGCCATGTCATGAAACATAATTTCAACTCTCTAGTTTAATAAGAGACAAATAAAATCCCCTATTTAATTATGTAAAGGTAGACACACTGCTAATGTTGGAATGTTAAAAGCCTGAAAATAAACTGAGCAATTCAGGCAGCACTCCCTCCATTTAGGGCACAAGCAGTTCCCTCCCTAAGAGACAGCCCCTCCCTACAGAAAAGAAAACAAGCTGATAACCCCTTAAATAGTTTTATGTTAACTTAGGTAACTTTATGGTTACCTAAGGTAAACTTAATGTAAGTCTCCAACAAGTCCAACATTATTTTAACTTTGTTTGACTTAGAATAGGAATGCAAATATATAGATTAGCTTGTAAAACAATGTAAAAGGATTTGCAAATGAACAGTAGGCACAGCTGAGTTTCTTCCTGTCGGTCCGCTCTCAGCTGAGCCTTCCTAATAAACTTCTCTTTGTCTTTGCCTCCCTGTGTCTGGAGTGTCTGTGTTGAGCAGCAATGTCCAAGGCCTAACACTAAGAATAGAAAGATGATCACCTTCCCATATATGACAGTATCAAGGAGAGAGAGTGCATATACAAGTCAGTTCTGCTCCTCAAAAGCAACTGAACATTGCTATGCATCCTTTTTGGCTAGAATTTTTTTTGACCCTTGAGTCCAAACAAAACAAAAACTCCAGTATCATTTCAAACAAAAAGTTATATCAAAATTATGTTCTCCAACAGTCCACTCAATCCTGTGTAGGAAATTCTTACTCTTAAGTTCATGAATCAAGGTCTTTTCACTGTTAATTTGTGAGGACAAAATTTCTGCAAAATGAATTAAAGTTAAAAAGTGGTAACATAATAGACAAAGAAATTTGTTCAACATTGTAACACAATATTTCAGAACAATTACAATAAAAATGGACAAGTATTTTATGTCAGAAACTGAAAAGGTTTCAAGCAAATATAAAAACACCCATGTTAATATTTATGTATTTGGCAAAGCTGAAGATGTTTCCCAAGTGCCAATACTTAATATTAAGTTCTAATTTTCCAGATTAAACACCAAATTGCTGAATTCATCTTATGTCTTTCCCATGAAGAATGAGAAAAACTTTATGAAATTCCTGAGATTCCTTAAAATTTCCTCTGACCAGTCAAATAAAGGACCACACATTTGCCTAATTTAGATTTTGTAGTGAAAAAAAAAAAAAAGTACATTTAGTGATAACAAAAATTCTGGCTAAACTCATCACAAGTCTGACAGCCAACCCACATCTTTTTATTTTGACTGTAGTCAACTTTCAAAAAACCTTTAAATTTCCCAACTCACGTATTACCCAACATTAAAAGACTGTGCCCATCAATAACTCAGATATACGATAAAAATTACATTTAATACAACTTTATAGGGATATATGTTTCAAACCAATCTATTAAATTTTTAACTATTTTTCATTAACCAAAAATTATCCCAGATCACCCATGCTCCTCTACCAGTTCAGTTTTATTTCAGAGCTCAAAATTTCTACAGACAGCCTCGATACCAATTTTCTCTTGTAGGTCAAAATAACCATACACAACAGGGAAGATACACATACAACACAGACATAGACCACACGCCTTAGCTTTCACTTAAGCTATATGAAATGGCTATTTAACTGATACATGCAAAGACACGATACTATTTCTTTGCTTCCTCAAGAAAACACCACTGCCTGCTAAATAAGCAGTTCTACTCACGTTGAAATGCCAGGTTGTTTGTTCACCAAAACCATTCTCATCCTGCCAAAAAAAAAAAAAAGTCTGTAGAAACAAATGAGAAAAATCAAAAACACAGACCTACAAAAATAAAACACTCACAAAAATAAATTGTAAAAATCAAAAGCTTAAAAGGTAAGCCAAAGTTAACATTGAGATTTTGTGAGGGAGTCAAAAATCAAATGCTAAAGCTGGAGAGTAAGGTCACATTGTTCCAGTAGTCATCTTACATACCTGAGACTTTGGAAGAAAAATTTTAGAGGATGAGGTCTTGCTTTGTCATCCCACAGCTTCCAGTGTTCTCTGGGCAACAGAAACTGAAAGAGAAAAGGGAACATTTTCCCTTTTGCTTTTTTTTTTTTAAGTCTTCAACAAGTTGTTAAAATCAAGGGATTTCATCACCTTTCAGGACTTTATTCACCCTGGAGATATGCACCCAAGGCTTCATGCCTGCATATTTCAAGGAAGTGTGAATAGTTAAAATACTAATTACCAGAACATTTTATGACTTGAGTCGGGCATCTTAATTTAAGATCAGGTCTTAAGAATTGATCACCAGGTGTGAAAGTTGTAATCTGGAGGCACAGGGGTCCTAGAAAGTGCAATTATGAGTCAAATTTAAAAGCCCTTTGTTCATATTTTTCTGAGTCTACATTCTTTTGTCTGGTGCAGTGTTCAAAATTGAAGCCTGGTAATAATTTCACTTTGCTTACATTTCAGGAAATTAATATGTATTGTATTAGGGGGAGAGTAAAGGATGAATGGAGTAAGACACCTTAAGACACATGCTAACAGTTATGTTTATGCTGGAAAACACCAATGCAAAAACAAGTTCAAATATAATGTGACTTTTAAAATTCCATCTTCTTTGAGCCCATTCAGTTCAATCACAAATACTGGATATGTTTGTCTTGTCCTTTTTGGTGGCACCAGCATCTTTTGCACAACATTAAACAGCATGTAGTTCATACCTTGGTTCACAGTAAAAGGCAAAAGTAAATTCTAGAACCCGAAAATTGAACTTCTTCGGCATATTCACCCCTGTATCAGAACTAGGGCAAATGTCAGCTGGGGTGAGAGGAAATTCTTCTGGGAGTGAAACATGAAACCTGTATTTTCGCCAAGTCCTCTGCTGCACTAGCCAAGGTCTAAAGCACTGAGAGCAAAATTCATGTGTATGAGGAAAAACTGACAGGGTTTTGGAATTTTTATGAAAGATCACATGTGCGTATTCTTCCAAGGTTCCTCTTCTTTGCCATATCCCTTCTCTGTGCCACCTAAACTGTCTTGTGTTTTCTCTATGAAAACAGTAAACTGTCTTGTGTTTTCTCTATGAAAACAGTTGCAGGCTCAGGCCTCTTTTCCCCTGCCATTGTAAACTAGAAGGGCTACATCCAAAAACTGCAAAGAACTCATCTGGATTCATCTTTAAGGTACCACTGGACTCTATTAATTTCCTGAGTTCTCTGACACATGTCATATTAATGATCCAAACACTTTCCAAGCATCTGGATTTAAGTCAGTGAAAGTACTAGAAGCTTGGCCAGCTCTTTCAAAAAACTCAGATGGGTCCTCACAGGGCTTTGTTAAGAGTTCTATTATCTTACCCAAACTCATTTGCTCAGGAATTTCATGCCTCAGTCCCATTATTAAGTACCTCTGTGTTCTGGCTTCCCACTCCCCCAATATTGGGGTCCCAGGTAAGAGCTACCACTGGGACACCCTCTTACAGTTCCAGAGCAGCAATATTTCTATATCTTGCAGTTGGAGACAACCAGCCTCCTCGTTAGCCTTCATGAAAACTTCTCTGCTCATCCAGTGTTAACAGAGTTGGTAACATGGACTATACGTCTGCCCAGGTAAGCAGATAGAAAATAAAAATAGAAGAGGCAAACAAACCAGCTATTCTTGTAGGATCCTGCTCTTATGGAGAGACTGAATTGTTCCAATTCAGGGTTTACCCAGGGAAAAGGCATATCCAGTAGAATCCAACAGGATGCCCTTGCCCATTCAATACACCTTTTGGGAATTAACCTATTCCAGGGCGGATCATCTGGGCCCCAAGCTCCGAAGGGTCCCTGAAGCTGGTCAAGCACAGAGGTTAAGAGGGAGCAACCCCCAGGAACTCAGAACAAAACCCAAACGTTTTGTACTCGCAGAGCGAAACGAAAAACTAAAAAGGGGGTGCTTACAAAGGCAGGCATGAGAGTTGGGGGGAATCGTTAAATGGCCAATTAAGAATCAAACGGAGTCCCCCGCCGCTACGCCAACAGGAAGCAGCACACTTGGGACCCTAAAGCGGGCAGGCACTCCGTTTTACGCCACCCTTGGCCGTCTAGCCCCGCCCCCTAGCACGTGGCTCCGGAAGAGGGGCTCATGGGAGTTGTAGTCTGAGGCGGCTCCAAATAGCGCGGCAGGGAAGCTGGTTCGTCTCCTGAAAAGACGCATCTCTAAGCGTTGACTGTATATTCGGCAATTACTCTTTAAGCATATTAGTTCGGTTTCGCTCTGTAAGACACCGATGTGCTGGCAGTACTTGCTTCACGGAGCTCTGCTAACAGGGACACACGTGCTGGACTGACATCCCGCACGGCACTCGGTGTGTGCTAACAGTTCAGGCGTTCTCAGGGCGGCCTAGTTCGCCTTTGGTCAGAGCAAACGGTGGGACTGAGGCTGGAAATCAGCCCATTCTCCATGAGCTCGCACCTACCGGTGGCTGGTAATCAGCGGAAGCCCCATTCTCTGACTAGTCCGTGTCTCTTGCCTAAAAGACACCTACGTCCCAGCTCCGTTTTCCTCCGTGAGGGCGCTACCTCACCTCTAAGAACACCTAGCGGTTCCGGAGCAGCCTCCATCTTCTCCACTTTGTTTAGGCGCCCGGAAGTAGGCGGAGCGAGAAACGCGCGGTCTTCCCGCCAATCATCCTTCAGCTTTCAAATTGGTCCGAAGTGAAAACTTCACCTCCCGCCATCACACTGCCCAGAAACTTCTTCCCTATTACATTCCTTATCGTGTATGGCCGTGGGAAAAGTGCGGGCGGTTGCGGGAGGAATGGAGAATGGAGTGCTAACTGGACAAGACTCAGGGCACCAGACTCCTTTTGGGCACTGCTGGCCTGTTTGCAGTATCTGCAGCATCCAAATGAATCCTCGGCTGCCGCCAGCGCACGGGCTTGTTCCAGCGGAGCTCATGCTGCTTCCCAGAAACTTTTTAACTTGGCGGGCGCTACAATAAATGTCTGGGCAGCTGTACTTGCAAACTGACCCTAAGCTCTCCTACAACTTCCAGAACTCGCCCCTCGCATCCACCCCAGAAAATAAAGGAGTGCACTAGCTCTCTTTTGATAGATTGAGTGGCTCTGAAAAGAGCCTTTGGGGTTGGTTCGGCGGCGCCGGCGGCGGTCGCTTGCTCACTTGGAGCTGGTGTACTTGGTGACGGCCTTGGTGCCCTCGGACACGGCGTGCTTGGCCAGCTCGCCGGGCAGCAGCAGGCGCACGGCCGTCTGGATCTCCCGCGACGTGATGGTCGAGCGCTTGTTGTAGTGCGCCAGGCGCGACGCCTCGCCCGCGATGCGCTCGAAGATGTCGTTGACGAACGAGTT
>PVHY01022329.1:0-22569 GCA_004024945.1 Uropsilus gracilis
CAACCTAAATGCCCCAAAACAGATGACTGGATGAAAAAAATGTGGTACATATACACAATGGAATATTACTCAGCAATTAAAAACGACAAATTTGATGAATTTATGGAAAACTGGATGTACCTAGAAGAAATCATTCTAGCAGAAATGAGCCAGATAGAAAGGGACAGAAACCAAATGGTTTCACTAATATATGGTCAACCAAATGAAACTGCACAAGGGGAGAATGGGGACCAGCTGGAGCAGGTGGGAAGGGGAGGTGGTGAGTGACCCCCAGGGACTGAAATGATGTGAAATATATATAAATAAATAAATTAAATTTAAAAAAAAGTCAATTCTTAAATTTGATTAAAGAAATAAATGGAATGAACTACAAGTTCAAATCACTGAATAAGAGGGACGGGGAAGATGGTGGGATACTGTAGAAAAGGAAGGAGACACAAAAATTTCAAAGGTCAACAGTTAAAGATCAAAGAGTTCAACTATTTGATTTTATTACCTCAATCTGCTGCAAAATTTTTGTTGTGATTTTTTTGCTAGTGAATTCATCTGGTGGAAAAGTAAACTGAAGTTGTTCATCACCTTCTGTAAAATTATAAAAATTAATAAAAATATACAATGGCTTGCTTTTAAAAATGCTATAGAAATGAAAGTTTCTTTCATACAGACCTTCTTGGGATATTCTTGAATAAGGGTCACTTGCAACTATATACAGAATACGCAGAAGCTGAAGGACATCTTCTACTCCACAAGAATTCTGTCCATTTCCTGCTTTGGCCTGGGGTTGTTCTTTTGTCAAATTCAAAATATCACTACTTTGAAGAGTAGAAATGGCCCCCTGGTTTAACCCAGACTTTGTTCCATGCTCACAAAAATCCTGTAAAAAAACAATTAGCAAATTTTTAATTATATTAACAAGAAAAGCAATGCATCATACTATTAGTATTACTATACTACTGAAAAAGCTGGACTTTCAGAGAATAGCTTTTTAAAGTTAAAAACAGCACCCAAGTCAAAAATCAACTCATTTCAAGCCATTAAAATTCCCAGGAAAAACATAACCATTATAAGTCATACTTAAAACTTATCTAATCAGCTCCAATGCCACAAACCATATTTGAAATTTTAGCACTAGTATATTAAATTGATTAAACCTCATTGTTAAACTATATCCCAAAGAACCTCTCTTCCTGAAGAATCATTAAAAGCTGCAAAACAAAGCACAAAGCCATTCCCAATCAAAACTGTTTTGATGCCAATATATATACCTTATATGCAGCTATGAGCTGAGAACAATTTCTGTTTTTCCTAATACTTTTATTAGTGCCAGTTAATTTCCAGTGGCGCAGGAAAGCGGCGTCTGCATTCTTCTGCAGGTAGGTTATCAAGTCATTCTTTGGTAATTCATCAGTGCCAAGGTACTGTTCCACATGCTCTATAGACCAACAGCCCTACAATAGGAAAAACCAAATGTTGGCCTTTCCTTATTATAAAGTCTATGCTATTTCACATGCATTACTTGAGATAGCTTTAGGATCATGCATTAAAGCTAATCTAAAGAATTCCATGTTAGTGGTTTTCCTCTCAAATATTCCAAATGAAAATAGTGCTTTTATTTTTCTTCAAGTAAGTAGCCAATAAGAGCAATTTTCTGAAATAACTTACCATCTTTCCATTTTCCTTTTCTTTGTCAGAATCCTTCATTTCTCTGTACATGATTCTAGACATGAAGATATTATTCAAGTTAATTCATAAATCAAATGTTTTGTGGTTATTCCCATAACGATTCAATTCTTTAAAAAAATATATGAATGACATCATTCATTAGCGATATGCTTATATTAAACAGTGACCGCAAAATTTTTAAGAAAAAATATTAATTTGTTAAACATAGGAAAAAGCAGAAATCATATTCCTGAAAAAGTTGTTTATAAACATGGAGCTGTTGCAAAGAAATTATATATCCAACTTAAAAATTAATACACTTTATTATGTTTTATAACTCATATATTGTTATAAAAATAAAACAAAAAAGAAATGTTTGGTTTGTGTCAAGATGTTAAGAAAACTAAGACTACCAAGAGCAAGAGCACTTATGTTAAAATCCAATAAAAATTGAAGGGGGAAAGGACCTTCTGTTCTATCACAAGAGTAGATTATTTAATGTTATGTAAAATTATCAATGATGTTAAAAGAACATCAGAAAAATATACTACTAGAAGTTGCATAAGGATGACCATAATATATTAATGACTGAATATATAATATTAAAATATGTAATTAAGTATTGTTTAATGACAGAAATAGTTTACTATAGGAAATACTGAGTACTTATTACATCTCAGACAGTACTATACATACTTTATATATATTAATTCGGTAACACAACCATGACTTTTAGATTAAGAAAGTGAGGTAAGGCCAGGCCTGGTGGCACAAGCCTGTAAGTGGCAGCCTAGGAAGCCACAGCCAGGGCCAGGGATCACAGTTCAAGTCCCGCGAGGGCACATAGCAATCCTAGTTTCAAAAAAATATAGCTGGGCATGGTGGTACATGTCTGTAATCCCAGCTACCTGGGAAGCTGAGGCTGGGGATTGCTTGAGTCTGTGGTACCCCAGGCAGCGTGACCCTGCGGTTCCACAGGCAAAAACAGTGAGACCAAAAAAAAAAAAAAAGAAAAAAGTGAGGCAATAAAATGTTAAATAGATATGCTCAAAGTCAGATAATTGATGAATGAATGAACAAACAGGTAGGCTTAACTTATTTAGCCCAGAACAAATAAAATATAGAAAATAGGTAGTACTCCATACACAATCTTTGTCAATTAAACAACATATATGAACTAGTCTAAATTACTTATAAAGTTCCTTTCGGTTATAAACCTCAACCATTCTCTATCAAAAACCAAAAATTCTTTTATCTGATCCTATAAAACCAACTAGAAACAAGAGAAGGTGGGGTGGTGAGAGGGGAGAAAAAAACAAAACAAAACAGTAACTAGAACCAAATCTTTTTGTTCTTATACTCCAAAATACAGATATACAAAAGCACCTTGTCTCAAATGCTATGAATATTAAGTTAAAATTTCTTACGTGTATGTTGGCTCCCAAATACGTCTAAGCTTATCTGATTTCACATTGCCATTACAAGACAACTGAAGCAGTTTCTGCACATAGTAAAAGATGGTTGATCTGAAATTTGTAAGTGGTAATTCAACCTCACGAGTTGTTCCAAGACCGGTTACTTTCAAAGTGAGGGCTAATCGAGGTGATGGAGTACATTCAACTTCTTCCAAGAGCTCTGAATGAGGTGTTCCTAAAAATTTGAAAGATATGAAAAAAATGACATTAAAATAGTTCTGAAAGAAAACTGCAATAGGAGACAAAGCTACATAAAATCTAAACTCTTGCTGGGTGTGGTGACGTGTGCCTGTAATTCCAGCACTGGGAGGCTGAGGCCAGGGATCACTTGAGTCCACAGATTTGAGACTACCCGGGGCAACATAACAAGATCTAGTCTCAAAAAAAATAGGTGTGGTGGCGCGCAACTGTAATCCCAGACACCTGGGAGGCTGAGGCTAGGGGTCACTTGAGTCCGTGGGTTCAGGACTACCCCAGGCAATGTAGTGACCTAGTCTCTTAAAAAAAAAAAAAAAAAAAACTAAACTCTTCTGTTATGTATTAGGCAAACATGTCAGCATCATAAGACTCCCTCCCACCAATAATTTTGTTTTTAAATGGGAATAATATATCTGTTACTTAAGAATATATAAGTGCGAAACTACTTACACTCTGTTGAATGACCTGTCAATCTTTTCCTAACATCAAATGAGTGAACTGTGAGGTAAACATGCAACATTCAGCACACACAATTGGGTTCATTGTGTATTTGATGGTGTATCTCTTTTTTTCTGTTTTTTAAAATCTTTTACAAGTTTAAGAATTTTTTCCTCACATCATGATTCTTAAAAAAATTTTTATAATCACTTTGTTGTTTATGTATTTGCGTATGTTTGTGTGTGTGTGTATGTGTGTATGTATGTAAACATGTTACATCATTGCATTCCCCAGGGTTCTCCCTCTACCTTATCACTTATGAACATTCATATTGATCTTCTTGTGTTCCTCACTTCCCTGATTTCTCTCTCCCCCCTCCCCCTTCCTAGCTGCTTGCCCTATTTCTGTTATCTTATTTTGACTCCTTCTTTTATTTGTTATTCCTATATCCCATCTATAGGTGAGACCACATGGTTTCTGTTCTCATATCATGATAAACACAATTCTTAAGTACTCTTTTAGTCAATGAATGACATCCCATTGTACCCTGAACTATATCACCATTACTGTTCATAACAAAGGCAATTTCAAACTTTGACACTATATAAATAATATCCTGTCATTAATATACACAAATATGAATGTAAAACTATTATTTCCTCCTTTTTATTTTAGAAAGACAAGTTCATTAGGAAAACAAAGGAAAGAAAAATAGGCAGTTACATAGATACAGATTGGCAGAGAGCTGCTGCTGTTGGTGCTTTTGAAAGGGGAAGTTTTGTTAAAAGAGATGCCTGCATAGACAGAGGAAGACAGTCTTGGGACTTGAACTGCCATATAACTTCTAATAGTTTAAAAAAAAATTAGAAAACATGAAATATATTACCAAAGCTTTCTATGGAAAATTATACCTATTTATACTTGCTAGACTAAGTTTTCCTGTATGAAGGGACTTTGGACCCACATTCATTATAAACATAGTACAACAAAGTGTACTACTTTCATATTTAACATAGCTATCATTAGTTAAAAAGAACAAGCCACACTTAACCATTTAATTCTTTACAGACAATACACTGATTCTAACTGCTAACTTAATTACGGCACAGATAAGACACCATGCTTAAGCATTTTATTTTTACCTCATTTAATCCTCCTAACTACCTTATCAAATAGGATTATTATTTTCAAGTAAGAGATGAAGAAATTCAGGTTATACATCAGATGATTTTCCCAGTGTATTAGTTTCCTATTGCTGCTGTCATAAATCAACACAAACTGGGTGGTTTAAAAATTCAACTTATTACCTTAATAGAAATAAGAAATCTATTTTTTGGGCACGGTGGCTCGTGCCTGTAAGCTTCAGTCTATGAAGCGGCCGGGGCTAGGGATCACGGTTTGAGTCCCGCCTAGGCCCGGTAGCAAGATCTGGTCCCAAAAAATAGCTGGGCGTGGTAGCCAGCGCCTGTAATCCCAGCTACCTGGGAAGCTGAGGCTGGGGACTGCTTGAGTCTGTGGTACCCCGGGCAACGAGAGCCTACGGTTCCACGGGCAAAAATAGCGAGACCTAGTCTCAAAAAAAAGAAATCTATTTTCTTACTTTTCTACCAGTGACAGGCTACTAATATTCCTTGACTCATGGACCCTCTTCACTCTTGATTTCTGCTGCTTTTTGCTAAATCTTTTAAGTCTGACCCTCTTATTTCCCTCTTATGAGAACACTAGTGATTATACTGAGTTTACCCAGATACCCTCCCCATCTCAAGATTTCTAATTATATCACACCCGCAAAGCAAAATCTTTGCTGTGTTTTTTTTGTTTTGTTTTGTTTTTTTGAGACTAGGTCTCGCTATGTTGCCCATGGAACCGCAGACTCACGTTGCCCGGGGTACCATGGACTCAAGCGATCCCCAGCCTCAGCCTTCCAGGTAGCTGCGATTACAGGCATGCACCACCACACCCAGTTATTTTTTGAGACTAGGTCTCGCTACGTTGTCCCAGGCGGGTCTTGAACCCACACGATTCCTACTCTTGGCCTCCCTTCTTAGGCTTGGATTAAAGGCGCACGCCACTGACTGACCCTTCTTTGCTGTGTTAAGGTAATTAATGGTTCTGGAGATTAGGGCTTGGGTATCACTGGGGCTCCATTAGTCTGCCTACCATTACATTACTTTACCAAGTATGTACAAGTATCTAATTCAGCCCTTACTAAAATTAAATCACAAAAACTAAAATATATTGTACCTGGGGGTGGAATTTCTAGATCAGTTGTCTGTTGTACATTAGTTCGTCCAGGTCTAGGATCAAAAGCAGGAACCAAAGCAGAAAATTGTCGCTTTAGCACATAATCATCATCCCATGTTCTCCGGCGTCCTCCTTTAGTTTCATACTCCTCTTCTTCCTAATAAAATTCCATACATATAAAAGTATTATAGGATGAGACTTTTCATTATTATAAAAGTGATAAGCAATTTATAAAATATTTGTTAAATACTTCTTTATAGCTATTACACTTCCTTATTTAGTCACATTTCTTAAGCACAAAAGTGAACCAACACAAACATTATAGGGAAATACATATCTTAATGATTTATCAAAAGCAAGCTGTATTAACGGTGGTTACAAAAATCTGAATGTGACTGATAAAGAACCTTACATATACATCTTATCAATGTCCTGGTTTTATATTATACTCTACGTAAGATGTAATCACTGAAAGAAATTAGGCAAAGGGCACAAAAGACCTAACATTTTTGCTGCTTCCTTTCTACCAGTGAAGCTATAATTATTTTAAACAGGTCACCGTTTTTTTTTTTTTTTTTTTATTGAGACTAGGTCTCGCTATTTTTGCCTGTGGAACCGCAGGCTCTCGTTGCCCGGGGTACCACAGACTCAAGCAATCCCCAGCCTCAGCTTCCCAGGTTGCTGGGATTACAGGTGCGCACCACCACACCCAGCTATTTTTTTTGAAACTAGGTCTCACTACGGGCCCCAGGAGGGGACTCGAACTGTGATCCCTAGCCCCGGCCGCTTCATAGGCTGAAGCTTACAGGCACAAGCCACCATGCCTGGCTCACCATTTTCTTAATGTACATTGTACCAAATTCAATTTACATTCAGAATAGATAATAATGTGTGGAAGGTGCTTTAAATTATTAGGATACAAATGTATCAAACAAGTTTGACTATTGATAACCACTGGCATCGAATGACAGGTTGATGGGGTTTTCCATGTACTTTTCTTTCTATTTCTGGGCATGTTTGAAAATTTCCGTAATTTTAGCTTTTTACGGAACATTTTTTCTATATCTCTGTCATTACCAAGAAAAAAGACAAATTATTTGTCGTTTCTTCATGACTAAATAAATGGGCTATGTATTGTGTATTTTGAAAAATAAGATGAATTTAAAATGTTATGTCTAACATTAAAATTAACAATTATACACATATTGACATACATATGAACACACAGCTCTAGTCAGAATGTCTAGGTTTTGTCCTAGATCCTTTATCAATCATTTCATTAGAAAACAGGGGTTAATGATAATCCTCAAATGGTTGTTGAAAGGGTAGATATTAGTTAAAACATGTAAATATTGAGACGTGTCCATCACTTATGAACAAAAAAAGTTACCTAACATGAATATCATTACTGTTAGCTTTTATGAAAGTTACAGAGCTTAGGTAATAACTATTAACCATTTTAGCATATGAAGTGTTTCAAGTAATTGTATCTGTTAATTCTCCCCCACTGCTCTCTGTATTTTTCTAGGCATTCAGGTTGGTGTTTTACCAAGAAAGGGAAGAAAACATACTACAAGAAAGATAAACATGAGGACATTACCTGTTCCCCAATAGGTCGGCTCCCTGCTCCAGCAGGGACCTGTGGTAGCTGTGAGGTGACAGCATGGTGAGTCACATCAGAACGGGAGCCAGCTCGACGCTGCAGGGATGGACGTCTCAGAATCTGAAATTTTTAAAAATATGAAAAGACATGTCTAATTATTTGACCCATATACATCTCCATTCAACCCTGACCTAAAACTATCACCCAAATTACTAAAACAATGATTAAAAAACTTTATATTCATTAGCCATCTTAAGTATAAATTGAATGTTTTAAATTCATTATATATCATATGCTAAACTTCACAAGAAATATGCCAATAATCTATTATGTGTTTTCCAGCAATATATTGTAGGTATTTTTCCAGCCCATTAACTCAACTCATAGAACTTTTTATAAAGACAAAAAATACACAAGAAATTACAATAAAGGGTATTTTCAGGCAAAAGTTCAATTCAGAGACAATCATGGTAGCTAAACATTGGAAATTCTGGATCATGCTGCCTAAGCTTGGAACCTCATATCTCTTTCAATTCTGATAAAGGCAAATTACATTTTTCATACCTTTACTTACATAAGCTGTGCTAAATAATGATGAAATTAATATAGTCTACTGATGTATTAGTTAAGTATTAAAAAGTATAATTATAGTATAATTATTGTGAAAGGGCCAGGCATGGTGGCACATGCCTGTAAGTGGCAGCCTAGGAAGCAGCGGCCAGGGCCAGGGATCGTGGTTTGAGTCCCACAGGGGGCACACAGCGAGACCTAGTTACAAAAAAAATATAGCTGGGCGTGGTGGCGCACGCCTGTAATCCTAGCTACCTGGGAAGCTGAGCCTGGGGATTGCTTGAGTCTGTGGTACCCCAGGCAATGCGAGCCTGCGGTTCCACAGGCAAAAATAGTGAGACCTAGTCTCAAAAAAAAAAAATTATTGTGAAAGAACCACAAAATTAGATTTTTAGATTATGCAATTCCCAATATTCTTAAACTGTTAAAATATCAACATGTGGTAATATATTTCGTAATTAATGTATAGTCTTTCAAAAGAATCATATTCTCAATGAATACCTCTTGAGACTTATATAAATGCTAGAATGCAATATTACTTTAAAAATGCTCAGATTAAAAGTGCTTTTCCTAATCAATATTTTCATATTTTCATCCTAGTGTTGTACTTCCTTGCTTCAAAGTTTAATCAGGATTTTGCTTTTCCTATCTTCATTTCAGTTATTAACTTCCTATCTTAGTTAATAGAAAGGAAGACTTTTTCTCTACCATAACCTCCTCGTATTCTTGGTCCTCCTGATTATCATCTTCATTCTCATCATCTTCCTCATCTGGTTCAGGCAAGTCTTCATCATCATCTAGCTCAGCTAACAGTGTACTAGCCCGGCAACTATCAAGGAAGTCTAGAAAACAAAACCAGAACAATTAATAAGTGTAACAAAATAGAACAGGTAAAACTCAATCATGCTTAGTGATTACACTTTTTCCATCACTACACATACACCATGGATAAAAATGGTAAACAGTCACAAGCACTGCAGAAAACAAATGGGATAAATATTGACCATAAAATAAATTTGAATCTACAATATCATAATATAAAAGATCAAGAATATGACTCAAGCCTAAATAATAATCATATCATTTTCTGCAAAAGTCACAGGAAGAAAAAGCTAATGAAACACTTTGGAGTGATTCACTCTGTCAACAAATCACTACTCAGAATATGCAAAGGCACCAGGGATATCTTCCTAAGCAAAACAGATGTGTTTTGCGCTTACAGTAGAGAGTCATTTAAGGAGTAAACTAATGAATATATAAATTGTGAAAAGCCTTATCAGAAAAAAAGAATAAAGGCAGTCAGAGAGATCAGGATTAGCTATGTGACTTGGCAGGTATCTTAATGATAATACCCATTAAAGGACAATACACCACATTCCATATTATCTATATTATTTTCACAATAAAGAAGTTCAATAAACTTGAATCATTTTTTCTTCCTCTTCTCTCCTACTCACTTTTCCAGTGAAGATAGGGTCAAATTTATATTGTCCCACATAATGAAAACACTGACAAGCTATTCATCATCACAAGAATTAAAAATACTAAGTGGAAAAATGAAATGGAAACAGGCAAAGATTTTACTGGATTTGGAGGAAAAGAAATATCTATGGGTAAATAGACCACATACTCTACATTTCAGAAAAAACCAGAAGAAAAATTATAATTATTTTGAAGCTAGCATCTGCAGACATCTAAAACAAATATATATATATATGTATGATTGTGTGTGCATATGCATGCATGTGTATAAACAAATATATACATATATATTTATCAAAATGACTTAGGACTAAATATTCAATACCTTTTAGTGGATAGCTAGAAGAAAGAAGTTTGACACTATATTCAATTAGTTTTCCCATCCAAGACTAACCAGGCCCAAACCTGCTTAGCTTCTGAGATCAGACGAGATGGGGCGTGTTCACAGTGGTATGGCTATAGACTCAATTAGTTTCTAAGATACATATTTTTTAACACTTTATTTTGAACTGAGATAATGTCTTCAAGCAATGGCAAATCACAGCTAAACTGACAGTATTTTTTCCTTAGAGACTGTCATAATTCATGGTATCTTAAATTTGATGAAATATATTTCTCCCAAGACTTAAGATGTCGTCCTGCATACTGGAAAGTGGTTCTCATGAACATAATGTTGTAGACAGAGTACACAAAGTAACTCAATCTACTTTTGGTTTATTTTTAAAGGAAAATAACCTAATTTTATATATTAAAGTTATATTTCAGGCCGGGCATGGTGGGGTGGCAGGAACAGGGATCGTGGTTCGAGTCCCGCTGGGGCAACGAGACCTAGTTCCAAAAAAAAAGCTGGGCGTGGTGGCGCGTGCCTGTAATCCCAGCTACCTGGGAAGCTTAGACTGGGGATTGCTTGAGTCCATGGTACCCCTGGCAATGTAAGCCTGCAGTTCCACAGGCAAAAATAGTGAGATCTAGTCTCAACAACAACAACAAAAAGAATCCTCCAGTTTTAGGAATGTAGAAATTCAATCAACTGCAAATAACTTTTAAAAATCAACCATTAGCCCTAATTCTTTAATATTCATTCCCACTAGAATACTCATAACCTTCTTTTAGCCTTTACATGATCAAGAACTGAAGCTTGGAGTTAACATAACACATGAAAATAAGATGGGAGAAAGGGAACTCATGAGAAAATCTAAAGTAGGAAAAGAACATACTCAGTGAATATACAGCACTTTAGTGCAGCAATCATGATAATTTAACTACATATACATTTTGTAAAAATGGAAGCAGAAACAATGATTTTCTTAAAACCACAAAATATGAGATCTTGTTCTTGGACTGGAGTAGAAAAAAATCACATTCTCAGAAAAAAAGAAAACATTAAAATAAGTATAATTACAATGGTATTTAAAATAGCTTCACATAATCCACATGCTAGGAAGGTCCCCAAACTCCACAAGGAAAGGAGCCCCTATGTTCAGGACTCTTCTGGATTTTACCCTATTCATTCTTCAATCTAAGTGTTCCTTTTCATAATCAACTGATAATCTAGTAAATAAGAATTTTTCTTGAGACTTTTGACTACAGCAAACAAATCTGAGGAGAGGGTTACAAAAAACCTAGATGGGGTAGCTAAAGGAATTTGCAGGTGGGGTGCAAGGGCAGCAGTGTTTGGAATGAGACTTTAATCCATGGGATCTGATACTGTCTCCAGGTAGTTAAGTAGTTCCAGAATTGAGTAAAATTATAGGACACTCCTACCCCCCTCGCAGCTGGTACTTCACATTTGCTTGATGTGGGAAAACACATACTCAGTAATCAGAGGTGCCAAAGTGAAATATTCTGTTGAGTACTGAGAAAGAGGAGACACGCAGGCGTGTTTTCCCACTTACACTGCAGCATACAAGGAGTATTACTTTAGAAGCTTATTAATCTATTCTATTCTCTGATAGAGGTATTAAATATCTTCATTAGTATGGTTATTCTAATAAACTTCATTAGTGACAAAAATCAGAAAATGGCACATAATAGTTACTACATGTCTGTTTACAATCAGATAATTTCTTGATAGTTTTTCATCTTAGATAAAGATGCTGTATTTCTAAGACTACTTCTTTTCTAATTGTTTTCAAAAAACCAGCAGAAAAATATAGTGAAAGCATTCATACATAAGTAAATATTTCAAAATATGACTTACCATATAAAGAATATTCTGCTTCCTGACCCGTGTCACTCTCACTAGAGGTTGATGTGAGACTGGTAGTTAAAGTATTACTTAATGATTGACCAACTGATAAAACTGTTGTTGCTGTAGCTACATTGCTGCTGCTAGTAACACTGGATGTTGACATAGTGACCGTTGATGTAGTACCAGGTGTGGTCAAATTAGGGAAACTCTGTGCACCCATAAGAGGAGAAGCTAAAGATAAAAATGAAGCAAATCAGCACAAACAGGCAGAATTCTATAAACCTTAGAAAAAACAGATTTTATATTTAGAAGGTAGAATGAGATCATAAAACACAGTAATTATTAAGAGACAATAAAGCAACAACTTTGGGAACCCAACTGAAATCCAACTAAAACTGTATTATTTTTCAAGAAATTAATAATGCATAACTTCTTTTAAAAAATGAAATAGGTAGTCTTTTCTAAAGAAATCACTTTGATCTGTCAGTAGCTTAAACTAGAAAGCTATTATCAATTTAGGACCTAAATAAAATTATACCAGTGTTATATTCTGGTTTTGATTGACGATGATAGTTAATAGTCATCTACAAACCCATTCATCAAGGCTTAATAATTTATCATAGAAGTGAAAAACAGTAATGCCTTATTATTTCATCCATTCAGAATAAGAGGTTCTTTACATTTGATTTAGTCTGAAAAAATCATGATTCTACAGTCACCTTCATACATATGAAGTGCTCAATTTGTTGTAGTTGTATCTAACATAGCTACTAATCTAGTTAAAGACAGCAGTCAGAACCCATTGAATAGGAAACCCTACTTTGCATTCCTTAGGAGTGGAGAAAGCATTGGGTTCCACAAGGAAAAGCTCACTTACTTGCTGTGCTCATCACATTCCTCCCCAAAGTATTAGTGTTGTTATCACTGCTGCTTCGGCTTAGGTTCATGTTGTTCGTGGCATTAGTCCGTGCTATATTTGCCACTCTCCTTACAAAACTCTCCAAGCTAGATGTTTCTCTTGAGGACAGATTAGGAACACTTGCACTAGAGCTCATGGGGGCCCCAGCAGCCAGTAAAGAACTCACTGACAGTCTGTTACTTGCTGAAGAGCTAAGGGGTCGTTGTGAAGCTGCTTCTTTATTAGTTAATTCAGATACTGAACTAACATCTGGAGAACTAACACTAACAATTCCCATGGATATTGCACTAGATTCCCCAGGAGTACGGACAGAATTATCAGGGCCTAATTTTCTTTCAGCATTTTCACTTCCTGTTTCCGCTGTTAAGGTGCTGGTGCTTGCACTGGAAGATGACCCTACTTCTGTTTGAGGGACATGTTCAGCAGATGAAAGAACAACAATTGGTTCATGGACATCAGCTCCTGAAACTATACTGTGTTCCATTACAATTTCTGATCTCCGTTCCGTTTTGGTCGAACCCAAGCTGATGTCGCTGCTACTGGCCACGCTACACACAGAACTGCTGCTTCCTTTTCTACTTGAGGAGCCTGCAGCAGCAGATGTCTTGTCTGGACAGTTGTTTTTCACCAAGCTGCTCCATGATTGCGTTGTGCCTGAAACAGTGGATGAAACAGGTTTGGGTGATGCCACTGTATCAGGGTCGTACCCTGGTGCAAGCTTGAGGTCAAATTTTCCTTCTGCGCCCATACGGTAAGAGTTTGAGCCACCAGCATCCCAGGTGACATCAATCCAGCCTGGAAAGGGACAGGAGTTTGTGAGACCCAGCAGAAAGCAGATAGGAGCGTGTCAGACAGTTGCTCCACAATATGGGATCAGATTTTCATCATGGCTGTACTTCTCTGAGTTACCAGTCACTTAAGATCTGCCTACTAAAATTAAATAGTTTTCTTCCTTTTATTTTTCTAATATCTGAACTGCTCCCTCTAGTGATATTTAAAAACAATGTGAGAGTATCTTTTGAAAGGAAGAACTGGTAAAAAAAAGATTGATACCAATTGTAAAAATACTGCAACTTCATGCAAGAAGTATACATAAAATCTAAATAAAAGATTTTTTAGTTTGTTAAATATAATAATGTTGTCAAATGTTCTTTACAGAAAAAGTGGAGGTTTGCCATTAATTTCTAAATTTGGCTTAATCCCACAAAAATATTTGTCACTATAAAAATGTTACATCACTAGCTCAAATAACACTAAGTTAGCATTTCGGTTGTGTTCTCAAAGTTCAGTGGATATTTGTATTTTTTACTGATCAAGCATAATGAATTTGAATAAGTACAGAAAATTCTAAAAACAAAGTAAAAAAGTACACTGAGTTCTTTTATTAGAACCTATATGCTAAAAGTAGTAATGTGTAAAGACCTAATGAGTATGATATTCAATCTATATTTACTTCTACTTGGAAAACATCGTATTTTTTAAAAATGATAATTAATTTCCAATAGCAATAAAGTAAATTGCCTATTAGGAAGTTAATAAAATTTTACAAACATATAAGTTAATTAAAATAAAAAACAGCAACTAATATATATATTTTTTTAATTAAGTCCTTATTTGTATAGTTTAAAGATACTTTACCATACTCAATGTTTTCCCATGTGTGTGCTTAGAAATACATACACATGTAAGATTCATATGTGGCTCAGATGGGTATAAGTTAATACTGAATTATCTCTGCGGATTATCTGCAATGAGTTTTTTGAGAGGAAAGTACTGCCCCAAAACTACATATTCTAATATAGATGAGACTTCAAGTGTCTCAATTTATTCTTTTTTTTTTTTTTTTGAGACTATTTCTCGCTCTTTTTGCCTGTGGAACTGCAGGCTCCATGTTGCCCAGAGTACAACAAACTCAAGTGATCCTCAGTCTCAGCTTCCCAGGTAGCTGGGATCACAGGCACGCACCACCTTTGGAACTAGGTCTCGCTACGTTTCCCCGAGCAGGACTCGAACTGTGATCCTTGGTCCCCGCCGCAGCTTCCTAGGCTACCGCTTACAGACACGCACCACCATGCCCGGCCTCAATCTATTCTTTATGTTGAAATAACCTCTGAAGAACCAAGAATTAACAATCTCTTTTGTAGTATGGTAAAGTATAAGAGAAGGGTTCAAAAACATATCCAAATCACAAATAAAATTAAGATTTGCATTGTATTAAATGATCCAAAAATATACTGACAGTTTGTAACATCTATTGAAACTTGTATTTCTATGCTTACATTTCACCCATAAAGCAAGAGAAATCATTCCTTTTTTTAAAAAAAACTATAGCTATTGGAATTTTTACATAGCATCATTTGTGAAATGAAAAAAAGTAGTTATTCCTACCAACACTTAGAAAGGATACTGATTGATGGAAAATGGAAAATTAATTTCAAAAAGTAAGTTACTCAAATTAGGTTTGAGAATGTGTTAAAAATGTTAACTAAGGTGAACTTAGAAAGGGTAGATGCATACTATGCTTAAGTTCATAGGTAGAAAACTCTAAGCTACTCCTATGCCCACAAAATAGATTCAAAGATAAAGAGCAATAAATAACCATATTTAGAAATGGTTGGTTTAAGTATTTGAACAATTAAGAATCTTCTCTGATATAAAGGTTTTGAGGTATAACTTGAAAGAAATAGACATTTTGTTATGCCAAAACTCTGGTTTTCTACATTGTCAGGTCAGCAAAACTAAGCCCTTTAATATGTTGAATTCTGAAATTAAGATTTCATTTTTTCTCTGTAGTTGCTTCCAATCCAAGAAAAATGAATCACTTATACATATCCCTAATGAATCAACATACTTCAAAGCATAAACAAACAACATAGGAGAAAAAGAACATTTAAACATCAGTAAGATATCTAAAAACAGTATTTGAAAATTTCTGAGTTAAACGGTACTATTGTCACTTCAGCTATTATGGCTTTAAGAAATTGGTAATCATATATGTGTTTGATCACTATAAACCTGGCTTTCATTATGACTTGCGATTATGATATGACTATGTAAGAAATACAACAGGTAATAAGGCAATTCAAGGAAGAGAATCTTAAAAATAGAGTCAAAGAGCTTTAAGTAAATATGTGCCTTTATCACCTAGAACATAAATATATTGATTTATTCTCCCAACCACTATCATCTTTATTATCACTCTGTAAATATTTGTTATCATTTGAGAATATGAATACTCTTTCTTTTCAACACTGGCAAAATTGATTAAAAACCCTCTACTGGTTAAGCAAATTACTTGTCAATAGTCTTTCAAACTACAAGAAAAACAATGGTGATATTTGTAATTGTGTCTGGGAGTTAAAAGCAATTTATCAAATGTGAGTCTCCCTAAAAGCTATAGCAGCTAAGATTAAATATTAACTTGATTTAAATAATAACCCCTAAAAACATGAAAGTTTAAAATCCCAAAATAAGCTGACAGACTATAATACTACACTAATAAATGAAGAGGCCATAATTTTTCTTCTAGGCTTTATTGAAAGATAATAACTAGAAAATGTTAAGGTTTTTATTCTATGTAACTTAGAATAGAACTAAAAGTTATTGCCTGATTCCTATTAGGCTAAAAGACACAGACCAGCTTAAGAAATAAAAGCATAAGAAATAAAGGTCAAAGGAACATGAAAAATTGAAAAAATTATAAAAATGTGTTAAAGATTATAAATTTATACCAGCCACTAATACCCTCAAAATATTGGCAATACATTTGAAGTCAAACCTAAGAATTTAAAATTCTCTTTATTCCTAAAGTAATTTTTCCATTTTTAATGAAAAAGTAAGAGATCATTCTTCTAACATATTGCTGGCACATTTATACATGATCACAAAGTAACAGTAACAAAATTTCAATCAAGTACTCAATTTCTCCAGTACAAAATGCTAAGCACCTACTCACCATTATGCAGTTCTCCTGTTACAGTGCCTTCTCCCTGTGGGCTACCATCTTGATCTCGCCATTTCCAATCAAGGCCTCTGATCACACGAGCTCCTGGAACCATGTATTTTAGAACCTGGGAGCGTACTAGACGTCTCTGTCTTCTAAGATTAGCCTCTGCTTCCTTAGCTGCTTTCCCTGTAAGGTAGAAATTACAGAAATGTGAACAAAGTCACTTTTTATAAATATTTTTTACTAAATAAGAAAAACCAATGATCATATCTTTACCCAGCTGATCTTCACATACTCCATTTACAGTTCCATAAAGTTCAAATCCAGAGAGTGAGAGGTAGTGAGTTTGTCCACTAGCATTCTTCCCCATTTGTTTAATTCGCACATGTCGCCACCCTTGTTTCTCATCCTTTGGTGGATCGAGAGGCCAGGTTGCTGTTGACCTATAAATGTGTAAGGGAAAAGTAGTGCAATGTTTTACAACAGATTAAAGATATGTACAAAGTGAGGAATATTTACTTTTATGTCATGGAGAATTATAGGAAAATTAAGCTTTCATATTCAGTCAGCAGCTTGTTACAAGAACGAAAAAAAACAAAGGAGAAAAAGTAGTCAATAATGAAATGTTTAAAGTATATATTTTTTTGTTTTTTGTTTTTTTTTGAGACTACATCTTGCTATTTTTGCCCTTGGAACCGCAAGCTCACATTGCCCGGGATACCACAGACTAATGCAATCCCCAGTCTCAGCTTCCCAGGTAGCAGGGATTACAGGTGCGCACCACCACACCCAGCTATTTTCTTTGGGACTAGGTCTCGCTATGTTGCCCTGGGGCAGATCTTGAAAATTGATCCCCAGTCCCAGCAGTGACTCCACAGGCTGTCGCTTATAGGCATACGCCACCATGTCCGGTGATTAGCATGTATAGTATTAATTTGACACATAACATGAAATGATTTGATTACTATAATCCAAAGAAACGAGACAAAAAATTTTAAGAGTAAATTGTTCTTATAAGACCTTTTTGAATCTTGCAAAGTTTTAAATAATATATCATCTATTATCCTAAAGAGGCTTCCTCCACATTCTATCAAAATCAAGTAACTCCATATTCTATTAACTCCTAGAAATGTGCCATGATGTATAATTAAAATTTATTACAATTAAATTTTCTGACATTCTACATATAAATATACGTAAGTCAATACGAAATTTAGAGATAACATAAAAAGAAAAACATCGAAGTCAACGACAACCAACGATAGTCATGATTAATTGCTAAATATTCATGTATTATGTGAGCAAACAAACATAAAAACAACTGATTTTCTATTAGTGTGATATAATTATGTATTTCTAGCTATGCACCAATTTCTTTCTTTCTAATTCTTTTTCTTCCTCTTTTTTTTCTTTTGAGACTAGGTCTCACTATGTTGCCCAGGGTTGTCTCAAATCCAGGGACTCAAGTGATGCCTAGCCTCAGTTTCCCAGAGCTGGGATTACAGGCGTGCACCACCATACCTGGCTGTACCAAAGTCAGTCAGTTTTTCAATAATGTCTAAAGTTTTCAATAATGCCTAAAGTTTTAGTAAAATAGGTATTTCAAAGTTTTAATACCTAAATTATCAAGTTATTTTTTTTTAAAGAAAGAAAATCTTACTTTAATATCGCATAAAGAAGAGAGCTCTAAGAGTATATACAATTATAAAGATAAACAAAATTCTTTACTGGGGTTTCCAATTTGCAAAGATTCCTCAACTAACCCTGGTTCATTGAGACTGCAGTCATCAACATGGGTATACAAAGAAGTCCAGTTCTGTCCATCTTTGGATACCTGGAAAACCCAATTTCTCAGTGCAGACCTTCCATAACCACGAGCATGACGAAGTGTATATGCTGATGGTATCACCCAAAGACCCAGATCTATGGCAAACCAGGCATTTTTATCATCGTTGCTGTGACAATTTAAAGCTGAATTATCACGACTTAGTATGTCTTCTAAGCGACCATAAGGTAGATTTCTTCCTTCTGATGATGTCACTACTACAAGTCCATAAGCAGCTGGATTTACCCACTCATATGCAGTTCTAGATAAAGATTAAAAAAAAAAAAATTAGCAGTTAATATAATAAATAAATGCATTTGTTCCAAATAGCTTTTTCCATATAAAGTAAATTTTAAAACCTTAAGTTTAATCTGTGAGACAAAATTCCTTAAAGTATAGGATGTTCAGAGTGGGTAATAATTTTATTCTACTACCTAGCATTTTATTTTACTTAAATCCACTACACAGAAATTCATTCAACCTCCTAGATTTCTTTTCTAAGGTAAATGTCCTCAGTCCATATTAAATAGAATGACTTACTTGGCATTTGTCCCAATCCAGTAAATGATTCCATTTTCATCAAAATCATGCTGGTGCCGAAATATAAAATTTTGTCCTTCTCTTAATTTTCGAACGAAAACAAATGAAGATCGATCAAAATCATACCACTGCTTTGCCACCTAAACCAAGAAAATATACAAGACACTTGCCTTAATAATGTCATTTTTAAACACACTGTTCATTTTTTTCCTATACCCCTTTAATGTGAATTATTTTATTATAAAAGTTATTAAAGAATATTTGAAAAGCTACCAAAAAATCAAATTGTCACAACAAAGTACCCCCACTACTAAAATCAGAGTACTTCTGTAGTCTATTATTTTAATAGGAAAAGAGTCTTGATTATACTTTATAAAAATATCTTAATAGCTACAGAATTTCCAAATTAATAGAAGTAATAGAATTATTAACTTGATATTCCTTTATTGATCTACATTAAGCTTTTAATGTCTTTATATAAAGAAACCATATATGTTGTAAACAGATTATTTTCTTAGATTACTAACTCAAATTGTATTACCACTTTTCCACATACATACTTTCCAAAAGTACATATCTAAGGACTAAGCCACAGCAAAAGTACTCATTTTACCATGCCTTTGTTAGAAGCTCACCATTTTCAAGAGATATTGCTCCAGAGATTCAACGGTAGCTAAAGGTTCCATCTTCAACATCCTGCCAGTTCTGTCTATTAATGCAGTTTCACCAGGTGCACGTTCCAATCGAAATCTTAATCTTCTTGTAAGTATCTACAAATAAATGGCCAAACTACTTCAGAAGATACCTTACTTTTTTGTTAGGAACTATAAAAATGAAGTATATCAAACAGTAAGTGAAATTTAAAATATATATATATAAAATCATAAAGGAAGGATTAATTTATCTTCTATGTTTTTAAAGTGCACTGAGTGATACTGGGTTTTAAGAAAAAAATTAACCAACTAGATTTTCTATACAATTTCAAATATACATGCTTTAAATAAAATTATTAGAGGTTTTATATCAATTTGCAATTTCTCAGGTAGTTATGAAAAGTAATTATCTTATTCCTTTAGAGTATGTTACATAATCTATGGTCAACACACTTTAAAATATGAAGTTTCTAATATATGTTTTAGTAAGCAGCAAATATGATGCTAGCAATTTTAGATAACTTCATTTCTATATAAATCTTAACTAATTTCTATAGACACATATTTAAATCTTCATATGTGTCTTTGGATAGCATAGAAGAAAATTTACCAAAGGCTACATTCCTTAGATTTTCTGCCTTTGGCTCTTAAACAGGGTATAATAGGACTGTATAAACAGTCATCAAGAGTTATATCTACCTTATCAAGAATAAAGCCTTAAAAAAGAAAGGAAAGATCAAAAATTCTTCTTGAAGTAAATACATTCTCCGAAATAAAAAAAAGCAAAGTGGACTTCTACATCTGGCTTAATATATAAATATAGAGTAATAGAAAGATACAAAAACAGGATTCCAAACACACAAACTATACTGCAATTCTGTAGCTCCAAAGTATTTTAGTCTGGGAGTCTAGTGGCTTTGATAAACACTACTAGGTTCTTAGGGTTATGGCAGGCTTTTAGCCTTGAGTAGGCAAATATTGATTCTCAGTTGCTTACTAAAAGCTACAGTTGAAAGAAACAATTCCATGCAGTGTAAATTAGAATGCACTGGATAAAGCAAAATTCTAGGCCAAATAGCCTATTAAGAAATATTAACATGACTCAAAGAAGATATGATAAATATCTGGGTCAGGAAATTAGTAGTAAGAATAGTTGTTTGATGGCTGAGCACGGTGGCTCGTGGTGCCTGTAAGCTTCAGCCTATAAGCGGCCAGGGCTAGGGATCGCAGTTCAAGTCCCGCCTGGGGCCTGTAGTGAGACCTAGTTCCAAAAAAATAGCAGGGCGTGGTAGCGTGCACCTGTAATCCCAACTACCTGGGAAGCTGAGGCTGGGAATTGCTTAAGTCTGTGGTACCCTGGGCAATGAGAGCCTACAGTTCCACAGGCAAAAACAGCGAGACCTAGTCTCAAAAAAAAAAAAAGAGTATTTGTTTGGTCATTGTGTATCTGAATTTTGGCTGAAAAAAGAATTAACGTGAATGAGATGTGAGCCAAATAGCATCTAACAAGTAAACAAACTTTTTAATAAATCCACATAATAATAATAGATTTCTAAAGGATAATAAATAGGAATAGCTGAAGACAGACCAAGGGCTCTAACCAATTAGAAACAAAAGAAAAAAACAACAAAAACTTTTTCACATTTTTCTCATATGCTAATACATACAGAGACAAAGGGACTTAACTCATAATAATTTTCCTGTCTTTTGTATTCAGTCTTTGTCTACTTTTTTTTTAACAGTCATCAAAAACGATTTATTATTTATTTACCACAAAGGTTACTGAATAAGAACAAAACTATCACACAATAGTTTGATTAAATAGTGGAAATATTAATTCATTAGTCATTACAAAAACAATCAAATGGTATTTAAGTTAAAGTCTTTAACAAATATGCAGAATTGTTATTAATTATATTTATACAATAATATTGTATTTATTATAGTATATACAATATAATATTGTATATAATTATAATACAATATGAAAGGAAAATTTTCTTTTTTTTTTTTTTTTTTGAGATTAGGTCTTGCTATTTTTGTCTGTGGAACCACAGGCTCTCGTTGCCCGGGGTACCACAGACTCAAGCAATCCCCAGCCTCAGCCTCCCAGGTAGCTGGGATGACAGGCGCGCACCACCACGCCCAGCTATTTTTTTGGAACTAGGTCTCGCTACGGGCCCCAGGCAGGACTCGAACCTCGATCCCTAGCCCCTGCCGCTTCATAGGCTGAAGCTTACAAGCACGAGCCACCGTACCCGGCTTGGGAAATTTTCATTTTTTTAAGAAAAATGTAAAACCGCTCCAAAATGCATTCAGCAATGCATTTTTTTTCAATGATTACCTGAAGGTTATATGTAGATCCTGGTGTATCATACAAATGGAGAGGTAGACGTTCAATAGATTCTAGTACAGCTATTAACTTCCGAATTAATGCAACTGCTGGTCGACTGTGGAGAAAAATTGTGAAGAGAACTTAAATAACTTCATGCAAAACTGTTTGAATACAAACTAGAGCAACCAAGCTCCTATGGACCCCTATATTCTATGTGTAAAAACAAATTTAGTTTTGTATTAAGCTACTTCTAAGAAAGGATACCCTAGCAACTAAATTTCCTTTTTTTTTTTTTTTTGGAAACTGGGTCTTGCTATTTTTGCCCATGGAACCGCAGGCTCTCGTTGCCCAGGGTACCACAGACTCAAGCAATCCCCAGCCTCAGCTTCCCAGGTAGCTGGGATTACAGGCATGCGCCACCACGCCCAGCTATTTTTTGGAACTAGGTCTCACTATACGGGCCCCAGGCGGGACTCGAACCGCGATCC